>JAUMHN010404767.1:0-38061 GCA_032360265.1 Heliamphora ciliata
AGTTTAGATGGAAATGGACATACCATCGGTACGACTGTGGCACAGAATTTTAGTAGGCCTGTCTTGGTTACGGGAAATAGATAATAGCGTCGTTTATTGTTCCGACTCTCTGTGCTAGTTCACTTTGTGGGTATTGAACGTGACATTTAGGGTAATTAATTTAGTACTGACTACTGACTATACAAATTAATTCACATCCCAAAATTATTATGAACAGTGCTTATCTTTTTAATCCGAAAATAATTATTGATTTGCATATATTGAATATTCGTTGTTTTGATTCATTAGAGGATGGGATCTTATATGGGTCTATATTCCCGGTGAGTTGGATAGCGATATTATTTATTTGGTAAATATTAATTATTGATAGAATTCGCGTCTCGAAAGATTGGGATTGACGATACCCCCTTAAAGATGCATATAAGTTTTGACCGGGTCAAACCCTGTGGGTGGATTTAATTATCCGGCAGTCAAATAAGTTAAGCGGAAGGGTTTAAGGAATATCAAGATACCGATTAAATTAAATTATCAGTAATTAAATTTAATTGGCAGGTATCGAAATTCTTAACGTGGGGGAGAAATGGTAAGTATTTAATAATAGCAGCTCAATGCAAGAAGGTCTTGAGATTATGGGTCAGAGTGCAATTATAATTATTTAGTGGTGTGAACTGTAATTCAGTGTTTTATGAAAATTACAGAAATCACTGCGTCTTTCCATAATTGCAAAAACTGCCTGTAGGTATCTGTGTTCCACTGGAAGTCTTACTCATAATTACTCCCTAGGTCCCTGCTATAGCCCTATATATATGCGGGTAGGTTGAACCAATTTCAAATAATTTTCATATCATTATTGACATATTATTTTTGTCTTTTAATACTTAAAAAATATATCGGGGTTCTGTCGGTACAAGTTCTTGGAGAATCGTAGCCCACACTACGTTCGAGGATCGTATAAGGGAATACAGTAGAAGATCTGACTAAAACTTCAACTCGAAATCAAGTCGTAGTTGAAGATTAGATCTACAAGAGGTATTTTTCTAAATTAACTTTGGTTGCACGGGTTTATTTTTTATCGTTCGACGTCAAAATTTTTATCTGGAGCCCGTTTCAGCATTTACCCGTGCAGTTAATTTTTTACCGAAAATTATTTTTCAAAAACAATGATCTTGGCAGTAACAGTCAAATGGCCACGGTTAAGGAAGTCACCATTGACAAAAATTGAGTGGTTATTTGGGGTCCAAATGCAGGTGAAACAAGAGGAGGACAGTGAACAATACTTAAACAAATGACCTTGGAACTAATCCAGAACAATTAGATTCTGATAAAAGGGATGTTAAGCAGTAGGCAGCCAAACTAGATAGTTGCCCTAAAGTTACGTCAGCCTAACGTACTTCAATTTAAGCATCCAAGTTTACTTCCTTGCTAAAGATTTCAAGAGTGTACAAAAGAATTTACAAAAATCATTACAACAGATTGTAATTTCATAATCGAGAAAAGATGAACGATAACAAAGATTTTATCAATGTCAAATGTTCAAAACGGGTAATTAACAAAGAATTGATATCGAGTTCTACGAAATAAGAGCTAGTTCAAGGAGGCTGGCTTGAATCGGAGGAGAATCAAATGTAAATATCGGTCATTATTGACGCGTGAAAACTTGAGGAAAAGGTGTTTTCTAGGATTGAATTTCTGATAGGATTATCAACAAGACTTGGGTGCATAAGGGTCACCAACGAACGATACTTGATGGTACCGTCGAGGATCGGGGATATAAGAAGGAACGATACACAAAGAACTTCAAATAGGTACAAAATTTAATAGAAGGGCTTGGGGGTAAACGGGAAAAGAACTTATAAGGTTGAAGTTATGGGGCTCTGACGGAGGATCTCGAGGTGATATCTGAAAACTTCTCTTAGTGCGTACTCCCATCTACCCCTCTTAAAATAAGACAACTCGTTGCATGAATCTCCGATCTTCGATCTCGATGCTCTTACTCGTCCTTCGCATGTAGATTCCTTGTAGCTTCTGATCCTAGTAACGTCCAAGCACGACTCGCTAAAAAACTTAAACGCAGAAAATTTTAGTTCTTATAATGTATAAATGATAACTGTAATTAATACAACGCACCCTACAGAGGTTCTACGGGATAGATCACATGATTTCCCACAACACAAGGACTGAAGGTTCACTAAACCAAAGCTTTGATACCAACTCTGACGCCCCGTCCTCCGGGCACATCGAGATATACATAAGTATAGATAAGGGGAATATTCTAACCATTCATTCATATTTAGATAGCATTAATATTACATTATTAAGATTTCTAAACTGTTCATAAGCACATAATAATTACAATTTTACCAAAAAATTTAACAAAAACTACAATACGCCCGTGGAAATTTGAACAAAAAGAGCAAAAGGTAAAAACCCAATTCTTCATCTAGCATTGTCAGGGTTCGCTGGATCCTGCTACTCTCGCTGTTATTCAATTTTGTCTTCTTTTTCGAGGGCAACTTCCTCAAAGAACTCATCACACTCACCTATGGCACGAATCCCATGAGTCAAAGCCCAGAAGCAAATTTCCTAAACTTTCTAACAAACTCATTACAAAATATTCTACAATACATATCATATAACACCCATTACAATTTAAGGTCATGGAGACAGACAAATTTAACATTTACGACATGGTAAGCATGTTCATAAATACATGTGCTAGTGCGTGATGTAAATGAATGCAATGTAGATGCCCAACCCGATTATAAATAAGCCAATCAAATTTTTGAGTAACACCATTACGTTCCTGTACGTTAGGCTCCCGTTCACCAACGTTCCCAATCGCGACGGTGTATATCGGATGTTCGGCTCATTACGTGGCACGGCTTAGGACAAAACTCGGCTCAGGACATATATGACCCAAAGTCGATCACACCCAACATGATAATCCGAATGGTACCATTACGTTCTCGTACGTTAGGTTCCCGTACGTCAGCGTTCCCGATCACAGTGACGTATAGCGGCTGTTCGGCTCAGAACGTGATACGACTCAAGATGTAACATGGCTCAGGACGTACATGGCCCATTGTCAACACTACTTCTATAATATAACCATAACTCAAGGAGCGCCAGAAACCAAATTCCCATAAATAAGACCGACGTACGAAATAACCAAAGGCCAATGTACATGATGCAACCCACAAGATGCCCCAAGTGCAATGTAATGATGTTTATGGTACAACAACTCGTATCTTGAAGTAAAACTTAACAATAGCATGGTATGAAACTAAACGTGGCATAACTGGCATACCAACATAGCGTAAAGTACAAGTTTTTAAAGCATAAGGTACAACTCACTAAAGTATAAAGTACAAGTATACGAGACATAAGCTATAATTTATGTGACATAGATGCAACCTATCAGCATGGTTTTTAATCATCAAATTGTTAATTTCATACACCAATCATTGACATAAATCTTTTGAAGTCCATAGATTCAAGTTCCATAAGGTAGCACACTACTTAAACACTTAGCCAAATTTATTTAATTGTTCAAGTGCCAATTTTAAAGTTATAACAGTATTTTGAAATACTTAGACATAGATTTAATTTTTGATTTTTGAATACTAACTAGATAAAAATATTTTCTACAACTTTGATATTTAACACTAAGGTCAAATCCTAGGGTAAAATGGTCATTTATTTTATTTAAGTGAAAATCGTTTAGCATTTTACCGAGAAAAACACGGAGATTGGGCCTCTGTTGGCCACAGTTTTGGGGCATCAATTCAAGTGATATGGGTTTAACTTTTGGGGACGTTTTAGTTTCAGATGTCCCCTACAAATTTCATGTTTTGTGCTAGGACAAGTTTGGAACAAATTTGTGTTCTTGGCCAGTTTTTAAAGTGGGTTAAGTCAGCCAAAAAAGGGTCTGTAGAGTAGGTTTTTTACAAAGAATGCTCAAAACCTTTAGGGTACCATCCGAGAGTATTTTGTGCTGATTTGTGCCCCATATTTATTTTAATATGTTAGCTACATTTTTCTTGTTTACCACTTTTGGATTTGACTATTAAAAACTTAGGATTTTGGTCTCATAAAAATGTATGACAAAGAACTCTGTCAGTCACTCAATCACAATAGTCATTTTGGGTAGGGTTTGAACCTATCAAATCTTTATATTTTTGGATCATTTTTGGTGAACATTAATATAAGCATATCCTCTACAAGTTTTATGTTTTGACCCAAGCTCGGTTCGCACTCTAACTTAGGGTTTTATGTCTGCAACCTAGAGTGGTCAAAATCTGATACTCTTTGGAAAAAAAATTATATATATGGAGTTCTACTCAACTAAATCACTTCAAGCCAATTTTGTTTGAAAGAGAACATAAAAATCTAGGTCTGGACATTAAAATCACTTGAAGATAATGTTTCTACAATTAGTTGTCTCATTTTAATGTTCGTGGGAGAATATTGGTATACCTAGAAAATCAGGTTATTTAGGGTTTTAATAGCCTTACTCATGTTGTGTTCATTTTTTATGTATTTTTCTTGCATGCATGTCATATAGTTATACAAACCAAAACTCCAGAACATATTCAAGCTATAAAACTCAAAAATATATATACATGCAAGCACATTTAAAGGTTGATCATACGCAAACAATCTACTATACACACCTACGACGCCTTTTTGAGTTAATCTTCGTTTCTTTTTGCTAGGGTTGCTTATATAGATGGATTGAGGGCTATTTCATGAGAGAATATCAGAAAGTTTTAGGGAATTTACTTACCTTAGAAAGAGTAGACAATGGTGGAGGGTAAACTATGACCTAGCTTTCACTCAAGGTCTCCTAATTTCCTTGACTCCTTCCTTCTTCCTTCTCCTTCTTCTTTCTTCTTCTTCTCTTGGAGAACTTTGATGATACAACTTTCTGATCTCTCTCACTCTCTTAGTGCCAAAAATATAGAGGGAGAAAGGAAGTGTTTGGCCTTAGTCTTATAAGAGAAGAGTGGGTGATGGATTAATTATGAATGTGTAAGTATTTTTTGAATTTTCTTAGTTTTGATTGGTTGCATGAGAGGTGGTGAGACTTTTTAGAGATTTGAAATCTAAAAATTTGCAGAAAAATCAGTGGGAATTCCGTTGGGGTGTGTTTAGGTGGTTCAAAGTGCTTTATTTTTCTTTAATTGCTTATTTGGTGGTATTTTGGCACTACATTGTTCAAAAAAAGTTTTTAAAATTGATTCGATGTATCTTTTTGATCTTCTAGCTTACTAAAATAAATTATTTTAGTGTTATTATTATTATATTTTATAAAAATGTTGACAATATTTAATTGTTTAAATGTAGGTAATTAAGCTACTTTAAGTTATTTTGACTAGATGTGACATTTTTGACTTATTTATTGTGTAGAGATTTTAAATAATAATTTATTTACCTTTGTTGGTCTATAATATTAGTATTATATTAGTATGTATATTACTTTTATAAAAATTCTTGAGTCATAATAATGATTAATTTACACAACGTTTTCTCATTTTTAAGCTTAAAAATTGCAAAAAGTTACTTTTTGGGCACAAACTCCAATGTGGCCGGCTACTAAGGGTATTTTTGTTATTTTTTTATGTTATTTTGTCTTTCGTTACTTAAATTGTATTTAAATATCGGATTTAGGGTGTCCATATGTCAAATTTTATATTTTTAGAACTTTTTACACTGTACTAAGGGCTAAATGGTTATTTTACCCTAATTATGAGAATTTTTTATTTTGAATCTAATATTTCATGTTGTTTACTTAATTTAGGATGTTAAGAGTCTTCTCTGAGTATTAGGATTTTGTCTCTGAGGATTTGATCTCTTTATGATTTTCAGATCGAATTAGGGTTTTCGGGTCGAGTTAGGATTTTCAATCCTTTAGTGACCTAAGATCTTGTCAACTAACAGTCGCTAATGCTAGGGTTTGGGTTGGATCGTACACTGGTCGTTATAAATCGAGTTGTTACAACTAGGGTCTGTATTGAGGTGTTATAGTCTTGATTAGATAGGGCCTGGCCCAATTAAGTTTGAACTTGCCCCTTGGATCGAGGATTAGAGCTCTGATCTCTTTGAGGACTAATTCACCTTCTTTCAAGTTTCGAGACTTAACCTTCTTATAAAATGCCCCAGCTATCCTTCTCTGATGTCACTGAACTTGAAATAGGGCTCTAAGTCTCCTTTCATGAAACAGGAGCAACTCTTCGAACCTGTCCCTTCACCATTTTGACTTGAGGATATTACTTTTAGCTATTACTCTTAGAAATGGGATCTCAAATTCTATAGGTAGCAATGCTTCCATTCCGTGGACCAAAGCATAAGGCGCTGCTCTAGTAGAAGTCATAATCGATGTCCGGTATCCCCAAAGTGCAAACACTAACTTTTTTGGCCAATCCTTACTTCCCTCTATCATTTTTTTTAGGGTCGTCTTCACATTCTTATTTGCAACTTCCACAACTTCATTGGTTTGCGGTCTGTATGGTGAAGACTTATGGCTGACAATCTGATATTCCTCTAAGAGGTCTAAAACTTCTCCTTGAAAGTGGGTACCATTATCGAAAATTATCTCATGTGGAACTCTATACCGACAGATGAGATTTTCTTTGATGAATCTGGCTACTTGGGAGGCCTTTAGGACTAAGTAAGAGGCAGTTTTGACCCACTTCGTGAAGTAGTCAATTGTTACGAGAATAAATTCGTTCCCATTCGATGCCTTGGGTGTGACCTTCCCTATCACGTCGATTCTCCAAACTGAGCACGGCCAAGGCGACGTCATGTTACAAAGCTGAGACGGCGGTACATGCATGAGGTTTGCGTGTATTTGGCATTTTCAGCATCTTCGGACGAGCTGGTGGTAGTTCATTTCCATTGTCATCCAGAAATACCCTTAGCGCAGGATCTTCTTAGCCAACATCATCCCACTCATGTGAGGTCTGCAAACTCCTCTATGAACCTCTCTCGTCAACTCGCATTTCTCTTCGATGTCGACACAAAGCTTATTAACTTCCAAATATCCTCTTTTATACAGTTTTACTCCACCGATTACAAACTGTGCAATGAGTCTTTGGATAGCTCTCTGATCCTTTTTACTGGCTCGGCTAGAATATTCTCCCTTCTCAATGAATTTTCAAATGTCGTGATACCATGGTAGCCCGTCATTAGCCTCTTGGGTAACGACGATATTACCGATCGCAGGTGTATCCCTCTATTAAATCTTCAAAGGCCTCATCTTTACCCTGGGTGGTATGTTTATCATCGACGCTAAAGTGGCCATGGCATCGACGAACCTGTTCTGTAGTCTTGGAACATGAGTGAACACCACGCTTTCAAAGCAGGGAATCATTATTTCGAGCTCTCAGTGGTATTGAACTAGCTTTTCTTCTTTAACCTTTTATTCTCCTTTTGCCTGAGATATAACCAAAGCTGAGTCTCCTATGACCTCCAACTTGCTTGCCCCTAGTACCAAGGCTGCTTCCAACCCGGCTAAGCAAGCTTCATACCCGGCCTAATTGTTAATGACCTCAAAACCCAACTTAAAACCCAAAGGAATATGGGAGTCATTGGGGGTGATGAGGAGTATCCCTATCCCGTATCCGTATTAGTTCGAGGCTCCATCGAAATAGAGGGTCTACAAATCCTTCCTAATCTTCAACACTTGTTCATTAGGAAACTCAAACTCGTGTTTTTCTTCTCCTTCAATAGGATGGTTAGCTAGGAATTCTATGACGGTTCTCCCTTTAACTGACTTCGTTGTGACATACTGCAAGTCGAATTCAGCCAGCATAAGTAACCAACAAGCCAACTTCTTGTCAATACTGGCTTCTCAAAAAGATATTTGAGCGAGTCCAACCTTGAGATTAAAATAACTCAGTATGCTAGCATGTAATGGCGTAACTACTTGGATGCCAAAACTAGTGCCTAGCAAATCTTTTCCAAAGGCGTATACCATCGTTCGCATTTGGTCATCTTCTTACTCGAGTAATAGACAACTCTTTCTACCTTGGCTTCATCTTCTTGTGCAATTATACACCCCATTGTTAAATCAGACACTGATAGGTATAGTATTAGAGGATTATCGGGTTCTGGTGGCGACAAAATTAGAGGATTTTGTAGATAGTTTCGTATGGCATCGAAGGCATCTTGACATAGCTGATCCCATAAAAACTTGGTCCTTTTCTTTAAAAGTTGGAATAGAGGTTCACAAGTCGTGGTCAATTTGGCGATAAACAGGTTGATGGATTGGATTTTCCCTAAGAAACTCCTTACGTCCTTCTCGGTTCTTAAAGACGGCATTTCGAGGATGGCTTTGATCTTTGATGGGTCTACTTCCATACCTCACTGTGTGATCATGAATCTGAGCATCTTTTCCGCTGTAACTCTGAAGGTACACTTTTGTGGATTCAAGCACATTCTGTGCTTTCTGATCCACTCGAAGAATTTCCTTAGTGCGACAACGTGCCCTTCTCGAGTTCTAGACTTTATGATCATGTCATCTACATATAATTCTACTTCCTTGTGTATCGTGTCATGTAATAACGTGGTCGCAACAATAGGTGCCCCAAGATGTCGTGAATGTCGTGAATGTAGTCTTCTCTCGATCTTCTTGCGCTATCAAAGTCTGATTATACGCTGAGAATCCATCCATGAAAGACGAGAGTGCATTCTTAGCGGTGTTTTCTACCAATACATCTATGTGGGGGAGAGGGAAGCCGTCATTAGGACTAGCCCTCTTGAGATTTCTGAAGTTGACACATACTCGAATCTTTCTATCTGTCTTCGGCACTAGGACAATGTTGGTAACCCACTTCGGATACTCCATAACCATGAGAAATTTGGCATCCATCTGATTTGTAACTTCCTCCTTGAACTTGAGATCCCAATCTGGCCTCATCCTGCCAAGCTTCTACTTGACAGGTTTGGCATCAGGCAAAAGAGGAATTTGGTGCTGTACGATGTCAGGATCTATGCCGGGCATATCTTCATAGGACCATGCAAAAACATCTTTAAATTCCTTTAATAAAAAGATTAATTGTTCATGTTCCTCTAAAAATAGCATGGAACTAACCCAAATTATTTGTGGATTTTTTTCATTATTAAGATTTAATAAAACAGTTTCTTCAATCACAGGTTTAGCTGGCATTTCTTCTTCCTTTTTGATTAAATGTTTTAATTCTTAGGGGGTATCCTCCTCGAATTCATTAAAATCTTTAGAATCCGAACAAAATATTTGAGACATAGCAAAGTAAGCAAAATTCAATATCATTTCATTGATATTAAGAGAGGTTAACACTTGAGACTCAAGACGAAGGGTGTGGTGTTGGGATTTAGGGGTCAAAAATAAGGTAAGTCAAAGGTGTTTTGGAAAATATTTTGAACACCTTGAAAATAAAATTTTGAAAACCCTTTTTATTAAAAATGGAGTCGCCACTTAGTTTTTGAGAAAAACTAAGAAAAAAAAAATGGCTACTGATCTTTGAAAATGTTAACCAGAGAAAAGAGGGTTCAGGGGCTAAGGTATGAATCGGGGAAGGTGTTAGGCACCCCGTTCGCCTAACCATAAGGTTGGCCTCTACTAATCATCATCGATTCTTTAATAGAATTTCTCAAATGCATGCAACTAAAGAAAATGGAGGCAAAGAGAGAACACCCAAAATTAAATATGAAATATACATAACATACGTACATAACACTATGGCATGCAACTTCTAACTAAAATGATACATGAAACACATATCCACATGCAATATTATTTAAACAACATAATACTAACATGCTTTGATTAAAAGAACAATATGCTAAAGTTGCTAAAATTATCTAAAACATAGATTGCACAAAAATGAACTACACAATATGTACAATATGCATATTATTACCTAAAAATTGTAAAAAGCATGTAAAAAATCCTATGATAAAAACTAACCGAAATAATAAAATTGAATAACAAACATCTTGTATTAACAAGCAAATATTTGAAGTTTTAATTTGAAGAAGAAAGAAATGAAAGAAAACTTACAAAAGATTGATTAAGCCAAAAAAAAAGGGTTTCGAAAATGATTTTAAATTTATAAAAAAAAGAAACCTAACTATAAAAGATGAAAATAAGAAAAATAAGAAGAACATTAACTAGCATAAAATATATTTTTATGATTTTGTACTTTTTGTAGTTGATAAAAGAAAAGGAAAGAAAAATACTGTAGAAGAAAAACTAAGTTAACAAAGGAAGGTTTTGAGAAAAGAAAAAGAAAATTTTGATTATTAACATTTTATATTTATAAAGGAGAATTAAAGGAAAATGGAAGGAAATAAAAGAAATGAGAAGGATAATGGAGTTTTAACTATTAAAGAAAATTATAAAACTACTAAAAGAAAATTTAGATTAGTGCTAACTAAATAACAATAAACTAAAAGAAATGTTAGTATTAAGTGAACATAAAATTGATATTACAAGAAGTAAGAAATAAAATGCTATAAAGAAATTTAAAGCTACAAAGAAAATAAAGAAAAATAGAAAAAAAAATTACACTAATATGGAAAGAGAAGAAAAGAAAATAAGAGTTAGAAACTAAACATTAAAGAAAAAAAAAATAGAATACTGGCACTAAGAAAGAATAATATTAAAGAAATTATATTAAGGTAAGAGCAAAGAAATAAAAGCTACATTACAAAGGAAAGTAAATGCTTGAAAAGTAAATTAAAATTTAGCTAGGAAAGCAATAAAGATAATGAATTAGAGTGCTAGTAAAGTAAAGCTAAACTAACCAAAAGAAAAGAAATTAAAGTAAAATGTTAAAATATCGAATTAACATAAAAGAATGAAAATAAAAAAAAATTAAATGGGTGTAATATTGATAATTATAACCATTTTAATGTAAATACCTTAATTATAACAATTAACAACATCAATAAGTTGTAATTGTTAGGAATGTTGGCACTATTCAATGATTTGATTAGGTTTTAATTCAAATAAGCAAATAAATAAATAAGTGAGCTAAATTAAATGAAATACAAGAGTATAAATAAAACAATTGATAAGTAAAACAAGAATGTAATAAAAAGAAATGTGTGATTTGAAATTGAATTTTAACCCGATCACTCCAAAGAGAGAAAGTGGAGTTTAGAAAGATTGGGGATCTGAACGTGGTACCTAGTGTCACGCCCCAACTACCAGGGTCACGCGAAGGCCCACCAAAAATCGTTTATGATAATAACATTTGCAGTTGGAAAATCATCAACTCAAAAATATACAACATTTGGATAAAAGATCCTCATAATTCAGTTCTCATAAACAAAAACATGCAATTCATACATTAATAATTATATCGCCTCAAGGGGTACAAAACTCACCTTCTGAAACAAGCATCACATGTAAAAGTACATGTCAAAATAGGAAACTACTGCGAGTCCTCCATCACCTCAAGCATCTAGGTTAACTCCACATGTTCACCTGAAAATGGTTTTACAGTAAAATCCCACACCGTGAGCCGAAGCCCAGTAGGAAAAGACTATAAAGCTGTAAAGCAGGTAAAATGAAATCATATAGAGTGAGAGCTAAACACAACCACAGAACCCAAAACGGTTTTCCACAAACCCCAAGTTTTCCATCAGACTACACAAGTCTCCCAAAACGGTTTTATTTCATAAAACCCATGTTTTCATCCTTCAAACCAAGTATTGCAAATAATGCAAAAGATCAACCACAGTTAAGGAAAAATAGTAATCAAAAACATTGTTCCCTCGCAGAATGTACCATCGCAGAAAAGATGATTTAATCCTATGTACTGAATCCATCACCAGGGGACAGAGGTAGAACTACAAATTCCTGCCCCTTTACCATAGTCCTGAACAAGTTAAGGCCTGCTAGGTAAATGCAAGTTCTATACAGAGCCACCACGACGAATGCTAAATTTACGGGCGACTACCCGAGGGTACAAAGAACCCAACCAACTCAATTTACGGGGACTAACCCGAAGGTACAGAGCACCTACGCTGTGCACGTTTTCGGACTTACACCGAGGGCAACTTGTGCAATATACACGTCATCCCGGTACATCAAGATAATCATTCTCAACAAAACCGAACCATTTCACAAATATACATTATACATGTATATACAGATCCATCCATCAACATGGAGATCAACAAATCTTTCCAAAAAGTTTTCCAGAAAAAAAGTTATACATCATATGTATAAACAAGAGATCCAATCCATGAACCATGGAAATAAAACAAAACATTTTTAAATGTTTTCCCCGTTTTCACAAAATGTTTCCAAACTTGATACTCAACCCCAAGGGTTAACTCCAAACCTCCAAAACACAAAGTGTTGAGATTTATCAAAAAACACCATTTTCAAGAACACCCTTTGAAAATCCAACATTCACAAGTTCAATATCATGTAATAAACTAGGAAAGCGTAAAGCATGCTTTTTATCCGAAATAAGGTTTAAACGTAAAACATGATATATAAGCATTTTAACCAATGAAAAGCATACAACTGTATGCAGTATAACTGGGCAACTGTCACTATCACGTCCCGACACCTGGGCCTTATGAAACACCCACAAACAAACTCCCAAAGAACAAGAGACTTGATCAAAAGAGCTCACACGGATGAAAAACAACCATTCCCAAGCATTTGGCCAAAAATGGAAGAGAAACGGTTTGGAAATCTTGACACACCTTCACTCTTTTGGCCATAATTTTTCTACAAAATCATTTTAAGGTGAGAGAGGTGCCATTGGAAAGAAGACTTCTGGGGCTTCAATTTGAGTACAAGAACGACCCAATTCCGAGTCTGGATGAAGGAGATAACACCAAAATAAAATGGCCCTGCGCAGCTAGTCCGCTCGAGCGGACTTCGGGCGCTCGAGCGAGCTACCACCCGAGAACAACCCAGAAATTCCTGTTCTTAGTGTTCTAAGCCTCCAAATCCTTAAACACTCAATAACCATCATCTCAACCACAATATAAAGCCTCCAAACACCTTTTTAACACCCTCGGATATACCCAAACTCGAAACTACCACAGAATCTCGAAAGAAACAGTTCAATACCTGTTTTCATCCAACCGAAATCAACACAAACCCCTTTTTAAACCAAAATCCGATTTAACGAAACATAAATCGGTTGTCCATGCATTTTTAACCGGTCAAAATACTTATAATTGCACGTAGTATCCTTGAACAGCAGTAGAGTCTAGAATCCTACCTCGTTGAGCAAAAAGCTCGACGTCTCGATCCACGTGCAAAAACGAACTTTGTTAGAATGAAATTCTATCCTGATGAAAGCGTAGACCACGATGCCGATACTAAGGATCTGCCGTCTGATGGTCAAAAACCAAACCCCGGTCCCCCGAGAAGTTTGAGAGAAGGCAGAGAGAAAAAGGAGGAAACTTAGGAGTTATGTTTTGAAAAATATCTTTTGAAAATATCTAACTGCAGATATTTATAAGCCTCCAAAATAATTTTTTTTTTAAATTTTTGAAATTCGCACCGCAACTTCCCGCAGCCCCCGGGACCAATCCTGCAAAATCTCTGAACCCGAACATGCGTTAAAATCACATTTTTATAGAATCTCGCGCTAGGCCTCCACCGCTCGAGTGCCCAACCACCGCTCGAGCGGACCCCTGCCGACATACTCCTCTGCCATACCATCGCTCGAGCGGACAACCACCGCTCGAGCGGTCACCATCCAGACCCACTCTCTGCCACCAACCTGCTCGAGCGCTCACCCACCGTTCGAGTGGTCAACGCTGGGTGAAAAACTGAACAGAAGAAGTAAGATCAGACTTAAATTCTTACTCCCATGAACACTTAGATCATTTCCCAAAAAAGAAACGGGTCAGGGTCTCACAACTTTCCCCCTCTTAAAGGAATTTCATCCCCAAAATTTAACACTACAACAACACTGCAACTCAAGCCCTAACACTATCCCGTAACTATCAACAATCACTGATGTATACCTAGCAACACTCCACAACAGCAGAAAGGCCCATAAAACTGATACCAAGAATACAACCGTCGTCACACAAAGCAAACACGACTTGTAGAGTCGATCCACTGACACATGCGAGTTCCACTGACACCACTGCCATCGAGGAAACATCGGATCAAAATCCAACTCAAGCTGCCAATTCTTATAGCACAACTCTCGCTGATCACAAACCACTCTAGCGATAAACGTATCACACGAGATCAATCCATCATGGTACTTAATCTCAGACACAAGTCCAAACACACGATGTCACACTCCGACATCGGTCACAAGAAGTCACAAACTCCACACCCAAATTTTACCCAAGTTCTGACGATCACCAGATGACCACAAACTTTGATACCACATCATCACCCTGTCGACGCCAACATCTTCATCATTGAAGCTGTCATGATGCCAATCCACGAGCAACAACACAATGCTCGACTCCAGAGAGAAGCTTACTCGACTCTAGAGAGAAGCTTACTTACTCACCTAGACATCAAAGAACACATCTCAACAAACCCTCAAACCGTCATTCCCAATCTGATCTTTCATCACTAACTACTATTCTCGCTGAGGAGGAACGTCAGGTGGTACACCATTGTCCTAAACAAGGTCCCACACAACTAAAAATCGACCTGGCATCACAGCCACAAGGTCACCTGACTCTAGTGAGTCACTCAACCAAACACGTCACGCAGACAAAACATCTCATTGGTATCTAACAACCTATATCAACCACATCATAATTCCCGTGCAACAGCACGTCGCTGCACATTACTGCACAACTCAACGTCTCGCCATCAGATCACTGATATTAGATTGCAGATCACCCTCAAACAAAACATGGACGCCGTCAGCCGGCAAAACAAACATGACGATCATCGTCCAACATCAGCCCCTTGAGTCCCTAGACTCGTCCGTCGGTTAACTAACCAAGACTTGCACCTAACACTTAACACTTTCCTCACACCCAGAACTTATCACGGCCCTTCCGTTCCCAACCAGACAATCACGTCGGTCCGAATAGGCCATACCAACCAAGGCTTCTCCAACATCATACTCTCGGAACCACCATCCATATAATCAACAGTTATGCTGTAGCACAACACTTACCACAGTCGACAACCACTCAACGACTCCTAGAACTCTAACAGTTCCAAGTCCTCAAACAGAACAAAAGGTCAGACTCACAAAGTCTATCAAAAATCCACCATACGCATACCACAGTCGCACTTCTCTAACCAAATTCTCGCTCTATCATGAGTTAAAAGCACAACCATACACACCCACAACGGTCGACAATCCTCAACTGATCACTGCAAAGGAATTCTGTGTATCGACACCGACTCCCTTATCAACTAACACCCCTGGTCTAACAACTTGACCTCATAGGGAACACAACCCTACTAGTTCAACCATCCGTAGAAACCATACTGACTAGGTTTCCACAACCTATCATACGTACCACACGCATATGTACTCTATTACGGTCTTTCATTGCGGGACAAATACCAACCCAAGCATGCAATTCTTAACGGTTCACAACCGCGGGAGCAATCGAATCCCAGATCACACACCCAAATGTTCAGATGTAGAGCGTCTCGCACCACGCATCAAAATCATGAAGAATCCACCTTCTAATCACCCGATCCTGGCAATACAAGTCTCTGAGTGATAACATGGATACAAGTTCACTGAGATTCCACAGTCTCAGGATACAACCAAAACCTGAACCAATCAAAACTTGGCATCTCTGTCCACCCGAGATGAAACAACTGGCAAACAACACGCACCAGGCAATCGTTTACAAGACAATCATCTACAAGAACTCTCTCTCTCCTTCCATCCAAAGGAAAGAAAAGGGCCAACAAGAAACCACGACCCAGCCTCTGCATACTGCCAATACGCATCAACACTTTGTCCTCAATGAGCCATGTCGACCTTATCTTGAAACCATATTGACCACGGTCAAGCAGCTACCATTAACCCCGATCATGGTACTCAATCCATCAGCTACACCAAACTCTCAACTCTTTAGCACCATTAACACACACGTGAACATTATCCATCCGCATAACTGGTACAACTCATACCATTGCGCCCAAAACCTCACTTCACAAGGTGGCGCCACACTCACCTAACTCCTGCTAGGCACACCACAATCATGTCACGGTCTCAAATCCGCTGTCCAAGGCACAGCTCTAAACAAAGGGGAACCCAATCCAGAGACCTCTCTTCCAGAGTTACTAATAACTCCCACAACCATGCTGGCATCTTTCGCACTTCTGCTATCAAAGAACACATCAAACACAGGCATCGTAACCTACGATTCCTCGCCTATCACCTCATACCAGCCAAACCATGCGGTCCACTACTGAACCCCATCACTCCACACTTCGTTCCCATGGGCGAACAACATACCCATCTCTGAACCTAAGGTGGATGGAACATAAACAACTTCTGGGCATATCACACTCGGGATACATCATCTCAACGCTCAGCCAACCACATGCACTCCGCATGGTTTCCAAACATGATCTCCTAATCACTAGGATATCGACTAAACCACGAACCTGCATTCCCGTAGGAATATCACGGAATCAATACTCGTCGCAGGAATCCTTACACATTCACATACAGCCGCAACCCATGCTCTTCCTAGCATATCTACAACTCGTACTCATTCACATACCCTTGAGCCCACTCATTCGGAACTCAATTCTCAAACCTCGAAAGGTATACAACGTCCAAGGTCATCAGAACTGCTCAGACTACCAACAACATCCTACCCAAGGAACATCTCTGAACCACTCACGTCCTACTGTCTCTACAGACACCCGGCCAAGGATTACTACTCTCCCATTCACTATGTTCCCGTCCATACCCCATCCTGAGTACACGGCTCATGACATAGCATGGCTCAAGACGTACCTAATCCATCACACGGCCAAACTCAACTCACAGAGGAGTTCCACCATACACCAGGCGATCAACGCTCAACCCATAACTGTACCTCTGCAACCGATAACAACCGAGTTGCACATCCAAGACCCAAACCACGGTCTCGTAACCTCTAAGGGTGTATAGGTTATATAAAAGAAAAACATGAGACACGACAACCTAAGATCGATCTATCATGTTATCTCTACCACATACCACATAATGAAGCTAACACATAGCCACAACGATTATACAGACACAACACCGATACCGATGAGAGCCGACAAGAATGACGCGTCATTTTGGACAACCCACTTAGATTCCTTGCTAGAAATTACGTCCGCGAAACGCATTTCTAACTTGGCTCCCAGGTTTGCTAATCCAAACATAAGACGAATCAATCCTATGGTCCAACCTCCATACTCACATATACACAACATTCACATGCAACCAAGCACACACACATCCTCACAAGGTGATGCACCCTCTTTTCCATTGCTCATAGGTATTCGAACCCAGAGCTCTGATACCAAGTTGTCATGCCCCAACTACCAGGGTCACGCGAAACCCCACCAAAAACCGTTTATGAAAATATGATTTGCAGTTTGAAAACCATCAACTCAAAAATAAACAATATTTGGATAAAAGACCCCATAGTTCAGCTCTCATAAATAATAAATATGCAATTCATACATGAATAATTATATCGCCACAAGGCGTACAAAACTCATCTTCTGAAACAGGCATCACAAGACGTACCTAATCCATCACACGGCCAAACTCGACTCATAGAGGAGTTCCACCACATACTAGGCGATCAACGCTCAACCCATAACTTTACCTCTACAACTGATAACAACCGAGTCCCACATCTAAGACCCAAACCACGGTCTCGTCGCCTCTAAGGGTGTATAGGATATATAAAAGAAAAACATGAGACATGACAACCTAAGGTCAATCTATCATGTTATCTCTACCACATACCACATAATCATGCTAACACATACCCACACCGATTATGCAGACACAACACTGATACCGAGAAGAACCGACAAGAATGACGCGTCATTTTGGACAACCCACTTAGATTCCTTGCTAGAAATCACGTCCGCGAAATGCGTTTCTAACTTGGCTTCCAAGTTTGCTAATCCAAACATAAGACGAATCAATCCTATGGTCCAACCTCTATACTCACATATACACAACATCAGCATGCAACCAAGAACACACACATCCTCACAAGGTGATGCACCCTCTTTCCCATGGCCCATAGGTATTTGAACCCAGAGCTCTGATACCAAGTTGTCATGCCCCAACTACCAGGGTCACGCGAAAGTCCACCAAAAACCGTTTATGAAAATAAGATTTGTAGTTAGAAAATCATCAACTCAAAAATATACAACATTTGGATAAAAAATCCCCAATAGTTCAGCTCTCATAAACAATAAACATGCAATTCATACATGAATAATTATATCGCCTCAAGGCGTATAAAACTCGCCTTCTAAAACAGGCATCACATGTAAAAGTACATGTCAAAACAAGAAACTACTGCAATTCCTCCATCACCTCAAGCATCTAGGTCAACTTCACATGTTCACCTGAAAATGGTTTTACAGCAAAATCTCACACCCTGAGCCGAAGCCCAATTGGAAAAGACTATAAAGTTGTAAAGCAGGTAAAATGCCATCATATAGAGTGGGAGCTAAACTCAACCACAGAACCCAAAATGGTTTTCCACAAACCCCAAGTTTTCCCATCAGACTACACAAGTCTCCCAAAACGGTTTTATTTCATAAAACCCATGTCTTCATCCTTCAAATCAGGTATTGAAAATAATGCAAAAGATCAACCACAGTTAAGAAAAAATAGTAATCAAAAACAATATTTCCTCGTAGAATGTACCATCGCGAAAAAGATGATTTAATCCTATATACCGAATCCATCACCAGGGGATAGAGGTAGAACTACAGATTCCTGCCCCTTTACCATAGTCCTGAACCACTTAAAGCCTACTAGGTAAATGCAAATTCTATACGGAGCGACCACGATGAATGCTTAATTTACGGGCGACCACGCGAGGGTACAAAGCCCCCAACTAACTCAATTTACGGGGACTAACCCGAATGTACAGAGCACCTACGCTGTCCACGTTTCTGAACTTACACCGAGGGCAACTCGTGCCACATACACGTCATCCCGGTACATCTAGATAATCATTCTCAACAAAATCGAACCATTTCCCAAATATACATTAAACATGTATATACAGATCCATCCATCAACATGGAGATCAACAAACCTTTCCAAAAAGTTTTCCAAAAAAATAGTTATACAACATATGTATAAACAAGAGATCCAATCCATGAACCATGGAAATCAAACAAAACATTTTTAAATGTTTTCCCCATTTCCATAAAATATTTTGAAACTTGAGACTCAACCACAAGGGTTAGCTCCAAACCTCCAAAACACAAAGTGTTAAGATTTATAAAAAACCACCATTTTCAAGAACACCCTTTGAAAACCCAACATCCACAAGTTCAATATCATGTAATAAACTAGGAAAGCGTAAAGCATGCTTTTTATCCGAAACAAGGTTCAAATGTAAAACGTGATATATAAGCATTTTAATCGGTGAAAAGCGTACAACTGTATGCAGTATAACTGGGCAACCATCACTGTCATGTCCCGACACCCGAGCCACATGAAACACCCACAAACAAACTCCCAAAGAACAAGAGACTTGATCAAAAGGGCTCACACGGATGAAAAATAACCTTACCCAATCATTTGGCCAAAAACGGATGAAAAACGGTTTAGAAATCTTGACACACCTTCACTCTTTTGATCGTAACTTTTTATACAAAAATAATTTTAAGGTGAGAGAGGTGCCATTGGAAATAAGACTTCCGAGGCTTCAATTTGAGTACAAGAACGACCCAATTCTGAGTCTGGATGAAGGTGCTAACAGCAAAATAAAATGGCCCTGCGCAGCGAGTTCGCTCGAGCAAACTTCGGGTGCTCGAGCGAGCTACCACCCGAGAACAACCTAGAAATTCTTGTTCTTGGTGTTCTAAGCCTCCAAATCCTCAAACACTCAATAACCATCATCTCAACCACAATATAAAGCCTTCAAACACCTTTTAACACCCTCGGATATACCCAAACTAGGAACTACCATAGAATCTCGAAAGAAACAGTTCAAAACCCATTTTCATCCAACCGAAATCAACACAAACCGCCTTTTAAACAAAAACCCAATTCAACAAAACATAAATCAGTTGTCCATGCATTTTTAACCGGTTAAAATACTTATAATTGCACGTAGTACCCTTGAACAACAGTAGAGTTTAGAATCCTACCTCGTTGAGCAAAAAGCTCGATGTCTCGATCCACGTGCAAAAATAAACTTCGTCAAAATAAAATTCTGTCTGGATGAAAGCATAGACCACGATGCCGATACTAAAGATCTGCTGTCTGATCGTCGAAAATTCAACCTCGGGCCCCCGAGAAGTTTGAGAGAACGCAGAGAGAAAAAGGAGGAAACTTAGGAGTTAAGTTTTTAAAAATATCTTTTAAAAATATCTAACGCTAGATATTTATAGGCCTCCAAAATATTTCTTTTTAAAATTTTTAAAATTCACACCGCAACTTCTCACAGCCCCAAGGAAAAACCTCACAAAATCTCTGAACCCGAACATGCGTCAAAACCACATTTTTATAAAATCTCGCGCTAGGCCTCCACCGCTCTAGCGCCCAACCACTGCTCGAGCAGACCCCTGCCAACATACTCCTCTGCCATACCATCGCTCGAGCGGACAACCACCACTCGAGCGGTCACAATCCAGACCCACTCTCTGCCACCAGCCCGCTCGAGCGCTCACCCACGGCTCGAGTGGTCAACGCTGGGTGAAAAACTGAACAGAAGAACCAAGATCAGACTTAAATTCTTACTCCTGTGAACACTTAGATCATTTCCCAAAAAAGAAATGGGTCAGGGTCTCACACTTAGATTGCTGGAGAATCCTCAAGTTGTGGAATGTGCCTCGGCATGTCAATCCTCGAGCGGTGATCCAAGCAATGTAGGCTTCAATGTAGGTATTGGAGGTTCGGGACTCGGTATTTCAGCAGGACTTCGGCGTCGTGATTCGGGATTGCTTGATGTATCGATAGAGTCTCTCTCACTCAAAATTCGTATTGAAAACGTACGCTTGGGTACGGTATTTATAGAATTTTTCAACCAATAAAATGTTGCCACGTTTTGGGACACGTCAGGCCATTTGGAGTTGGCGGTTGCCATGATGCAAGTTGGCGGTAGCCATGTTTTTGAAAGGTTTCACAAAGTTCTATGGCGATTGCCACAATGGGAGTTGGCGGTCGCCATGTTGAAAGGTGGCGGTCGCCACCTTTGGCTAGGATTTTCACAAAGTTCTATGGCGGTCGCCACAATGCAAGTTGGAGGTCGCCTTACTTTGGCCGCAACTTTCGATGGTTCGTCAAAAATTTATTGGTTTGAAGGTTCCGGGTTCAAATACCGAATTTAGATCACTTCTCGAGGATCGTACGGAGGCACTAATCCATATGTTTTCATCATCGGATTCGCCTAAGATTAGGTGGGGTCAAATTGAGGTGTCTACAGTTGCCCCTCTTGGATATAATTTGCATAACAGAATGTGAATTAGGTTATATGAAAGATCCCGAGATAACAGCCGTTTGACCGAGCCACCAATCTTAGGCCATAAACACACATGCATACATATATACTGGTCGTACTCGAATTTTTATCGAGCTGCCTACGTACCCCCTTTTGCTAGGGATCAAACCAGAACGTAGTTCATGGTGCAAAATGCAAGGATGCAAGATTAGAAATATGATGTACGACAAGTGCAGATATAATGCGAGTCACTTTAGGGTCATGAGGAGGACTAACGAGTCAGTTTATGGTCATGAGGAGAACCGACGAGTCAGTTTAGGGTCATGAGGAGGACAGACGAGTCAATTTATGGTTATGAGGAGGACTGACTCATGAGGAGGATCGACGAGTCAGTTTATGGCCATGAGGAGGACCGACGAGTAAGTTTAAGGTCGTGAGGAGGATCGATGAGTCAGTTTAGGGTCGTGAGAAGGACCGGCGAGTTAGTTTAAGGTCGTGAGAAGGACCGGCGAGTCAGTTTAAGGTCATGAAGAGAACCGACGAGTCAATTTATGGTCATGAGGAGGACCGACGAGTGAGTTTATGGTCGTGAAGAGGACCAACGAGTCAATTTAGGGTCGTGAGAAGGACCGACGAGTCAGTTTATGGTCATGAGGAGGACCGAACCGACGAGTCAGTTTATGGTCGTGAGGAGGGCCGACGAGTCAATTTAGGGTCGTGAGAAGGACCGACGAGTCAGTTTAGGGTCGTGAGAAGGACTGACGAGTCAGTTTATGGTCATGAGGAGGACTGACGAGTCAGTTTATGGTCGTGAGGAGAACCGACGAGTCAATTTAGGGTCGTGAGAAGGACCGACGAGTCAGTAGGTTTAAGCCAGGATGCGGGACTTAGAATTAGGTTTATCGGAAGTGAGACTGAAATGATCGGAAGCCAGGTTACGGCTGAAAACTTTGATTTATTGGGAAGAAAGATTGCGAATTAAGAGATCGAGCTAAGATCTAAAGATTCGAAATAATTGAAAGTCGTGTTTCGGCTTAAAGTTAAATTTTTTGGAAGCGAGATAAAAATAATTAAAAGCTAAACTACGGCTTAAAGTTAAATTTATCCGGAGGGAGAGAGAAATCACCTTAAAAGACAAAGGTATAAAAACTCATACAAGATTTTCTTGAAGTATTTAGAAAATTTCTGAGATTTATAAAATTATTTTTTGAAAAGTTTATTAGAAACAAACACACTCATCAAAATAAATCAAAACTTTATTTTTCCAAAATTTTATTATTATTTTTTATTATATATATTTTTATTATATTTTCTTATTTATTTATTTTTTATTTTATTTTTTTTTGAAGAGGTCATTTTTAAAATTTTATGCTTTTCTGAAAATTATTTTTGCTAAAAAAAAAGATAAGTGAAAATAAACAAAAGATAAACAAAACACCTATTTAAAAAAAAAAAGAGCCTCCAAACAGCCCCTTCCATGACATGACTGCTGGCAGTCTGGGGAAGAGGAACCGTTTCCCCTCTGACATGGCGGTCGCCATGCTCAAAACCCTTCGAAAGTGGCGGTCGCCAACATTGGACATGGCGACCGCCAACTTTAGGTGCGCATAAGGCCCTCCAAGTGCGCTATTTTGATTCATTCGTTCCCCCCTCACTCTCTCTCTAAACTCCAGTGCTCTCAAGCTCTTCTCTCGTCCCTCTCCAATTTCTTGTGCTTCTAAGCTTTCTTTGGTTCTTTTCTTGATTCCTTTCGCTTCACACCATGTTTATGTTGCTTTTCGTGATTCCTTTCCTCTTAATGGTGGGCCAAGGCCATGAGGATGATGACTCAGGGGCACGACGGGAGCCCTCTGCTAGCCGGGTTACTTCCACGCAGCCTACTGCTGCGATGGATGCCCTCGTGCTCGAGGCGGAGCATGCCTCCCCTCGCGTTGCTGAGGAGGCGCGACCTGGCACTATGGCGTAGGCAGCTACAAATGCTGCTGCTGAGGTCGAGATTGCTGACTTTTTGGATCCCGACGCTAGAGATGGCCACCCGGCACCCTTCGACCCCCACACTTACGCTCCACTACCATATCGTGTGGTTCATCGCGGGATGAGACACTATGAGCCACCCGAGGATGTTGTTGCAGCCAACCTTCTTCTGCGGGAGCCTGACCATCATATATCTCGTCGACGCCCATCAGTAAGTATCCCATCCTTACTTGTTTTAATATCAGAGTATGAAATATCTCAAACGTAGACGCATGTCTAGGATCTCCCCATATGATGATGTGATGAATGATGATGATTGTTGATGATGATAAATGATGGATGATGATGTTTTATTTTGAAGTATTTGATAAATGGCTATGGATGCTGATTGATGATTGGGATTTGAATCTAGTTTAGGTACCTTCGCAATGGAGTTTAAAACAGTAGTGACAACTAGGGTTTTCCATCAACCAACAAAAGGGGCGATTATTTTAGCAAAAATCACAAAATAAAGGCTTAAGTTTTTATTGTTTATTTTGAGAAAAACACATATCTACGGGGAATCTTTGTTTTTTTTTTCTAGGGAATCTAGAAAATTTTTGAAAATTTTCAGAAACCTTTAGAAAATTTGGAAAAAAATCTTAGAAAATGGAGGCAAATCTTAAAAACTTGAAGAATTTTTGGAAATCTTTAGAAAATTTTGAGAAAAATTCTAGAAATTCGAGGAAAATTTTAAGAAAATTTTGAGAGAATTCTAGAAATATTCAGAAAATTCTAGAAAATTTTAAAAAATTCCTATAAATTTAAGAAAAATATTTTGAGAAAATTTGAGGAAAATTTTGAGAAAATTTTAGGAAAAATTTGAGAAAAATTTGTTAAAATCTTAGAAAATTTTAGGAAAATTTTGAGAAAATTTTAAGAAAATCCTAGAAATATTTTGAAAATCCTAGAAAATTTTGAAATTTTTTTTGAGAAAATCCTAAAATTTTTTCATAAATTTGAAGAAATTTTTTAGAAAATCTTATAAATTTAAGGAAGATTTTAGAAAATTTAGAAAAATTTAAAGAAAACCCAAAAAAAAAAAATTTAGAAAACCCTAGAAATTTGAGCAAATTTTTTGAGAAAATTTCGAAAAAATTCTAGAAATTTGTAGAATTTTTCGAGAGTTAAAGACAGATATTTGCCTAGTGCACCAGGGCTTAGGGTTATTAGGATGTGCAGAAATCACAAACCTAGGGTTAGGGCGCCTAGTTTTCTAGGGCTTCAAAGGACCGAGAGAACCTACGTTTCGTTTTCAATTGTTTCTCTGCACTTTGCTTGCTTGATCTATCATTTATGTATTCTCTATCGATCTTCTCTTTACAGGCTGGCAACTATGTTCGGGGCTTCAGAGGTTCTGTCTCCGGAGAGGTGTTGGAGTGGTATGATGCCCTCCCTACTCTCAGCCAGGCTTATATCGATGCCTCTGGTTTTGCTCGTTTCATACCCCTGTTGGGTAGGACGAGCAACGATCGGGTATGGCTGACAGCCCTGGCTGAGCAATAGTGGGATACCACCAACACCTTTCACTTCACTACCTTCGAGGCTACTCTGATGCCTCTGGACTTCGCGTTGATTACTAGTATCCGGGTTGGGGGAGCTCCTATCCCGTTTGATCCATCTATATCCCAGTTGACCGATGAACTGTTATACTTCCTCGGGGCTGTTCCTGCTCAGATGGACCGCGACAGATTCTGATACACCTGGTTCTTTGAGCGGTTCAGACACGTTCAGTGCACCGAACCCCGTCATTACGAGTGGGTTGCCTGAGGCTTTCTCATGTATATGTTCAGTACCTCCTTGTTTTCGAACAAGGAGAATACCGTTCATTTGCATTACTTGGGCAGTTTGGCTCGTCTTGGCCGGGTTGCCAGCTATGACTGGGAAGGTGCTGCTCTGGCTACTCTCTACAGCTTTACGGACCTTGACCCGGTTTCCCCAAGAGCTCAGCATCAGGGGATACTGGAGGGTCTGGGAGGTATGACTTAGTTTTTGTAGTTCTTTATCCATTTCTGTTATCTGTTATTTCTACCTGTTGACATCTTTTTCTTTGCAGTTATGGACCTATGAGTTCCTCGGGCTTTATGTCCCGGCGAACTCTGCGATAGACCCTTTGCTTAATCCCCGTGCAGCCCGGTGGTCCCGTGGGCTGAAGGGGAAGAAAGCTGGAGGGAAAGATCTTGACCGGTTTCAAATGTCTTTGGACCGGCTAACCCCTGACCAGGTATCTTTACCATTCAATACAGTGCTTACTGTATTATACTGCTTATTGCACTATTCACTGTACTGCACCGAACTGTTTTCTATTTTGTTTACTGCACTGTACTATACTTCACTAGGCACTGATTACTGCACACTGTTCATCATACTGTATATTTTACTGTTCTTTACATTGTACTATATCTTGAACTTTTGTAGGTCCACTGGGATGTCTAGAGGGGGTGGAGGATCGGGCCGGTGCTGATTTGATGCGCAGTCAGGATATCACTCCCAGGCAGATCCTGCTGGAGGGTCCATTTAGACGGGAGTACTATCTGGGAGAGTGGGTGGTTCGCCAGTCGCTCGACCTAGATCACTTTCGGATCCCAGTGGTTCCTCTGGCCTGTATGCGCCAAACTAAGCGTCTGAGCCAGGTCGATCTTCTTCTCAAGATGGTGGGGACTCCAGCTACCGAGCTGCTGGTAGCGGAGGGGGACTATACTGCTTGGGCCTGAGCCCATTTATTGGGTCCATTAAAACCCGGCCTATGTGGCAGGAGGCGAGCACCGGAGGCTGCCGATGCTGATGCTGCTGCTGCTGATGGAGGGGCTGGGGCTGCAGCTGCTACTGGAGGTGTTGGGGCTGTGGCTGCTGCTGGAGCAGCTGTCGGAGCTGCTGCTAGGGATGCTGCTAGCGGGAGGGGCACAGAGTTGCCATGGGACGTCTAGACTGCGGTATACGGCTTCCCCTTCTCTCTGCCGGTTCCTGTTCCGTCGAAATCGGAGTTCAGGGCAGACATCGGCCAAGTTTGTCTTCTACCTTTCTCTTAGTCACTTGTTCTTTCTTTACCTGTCTAGTTTATTCTAGAACTGTTCTCTTCTATAGGTCAATCAGGCTGGGTTAGACCGGGCGATGCTGATGATTACCGATTTGAGAGTACTAGTCCGGCAGATGGATGCCTCGATGCGGGTAGCCGGTGTCGCTTTGATATCAATAGCTACCGTGAGTAGCTTATCTGTTTCAATTTTTTTGCATTTTCTTGTCTTTATTCTGCTCTGAGTCTTATTTTTCTTTTGGCAGCCTCCAGCTCCGGCCACCGGTGTGATGCCGCCACCTGCTTCAGCCCTGACCCCAACCCCGGTTAGAGGCCGTGGTTCATGGGCGTCTTCTCGAGCTCTTTCCAGAGGGTCTTCTTCATCTGCTCGAAGCCGGTCCAGAGTTGTCTCCTCTTCTAGTAGTGACGACGGCAATGACTTCGACAGACTCTTCGAGGACGACAGCTCAGAGGAGGCCGACCCCACTTCCCGCCGAGTTCGCCCCAGGAATTCTTGAGAGAGAGAGCTTTCCCCTTCCCCAGCTTTATTTACTATTTGATACATTTATTTTGATGGGCCTGCGTTCCCTAGTTTGATACACTCATGGGCCTGCGTGCCCCATTTTGCTGTTTATTGAGCCCGGGTGCCCTAGTTTTTTGTCTTGTTACATTCTGTTACTTTTTGACGCTTTTTGGGGACCTTTGTGTCATTTCATATGTTACATCATTTTCCCTTGTTTGCTGCTCAAACTGTCTCAGATGTCACAACTAATACGAATCACACAAACTGCAAACTGACCTGCACCAGCCATGTTCCAACATGGCGGTCGCCACTTTCCACAAATGTTAACCTGACGGTCGCTTGTTTAAATATGGCGGTTGCCTGGTCAAAGGGTTGATGTCACTGTACTGTGCATTTTGGAGTTGGCGATCGCAGTTTTTAAGCTGGCGGTCGCCACATTTATGGTCCTTTTTGTCGAAATTCAATTTCCCACCCTTTTCTACCTTATAAATATATCCCTGGAGGCCCCATTTGCTGTTGCTTGGACTCAGATGGCTAATCCCCTTTCTTCATGGATTGAGGAATTCTCCCATATCAAAAATTTGAACTTTGTCCCCATTGGCCTTAACGCCCTTTTCTCATTGAGGACAATGAAGATTAATAGACCTTTACTAGCGGATGCTGCACAACTGTGGCATCCTCAGTCTCATGTCTTTCGGTTTGGTTTTGTAGAACTCTGCCCCACTATGGAGGAGTTTGCTGCCATCTTGGACTTGACTCTGCGGAGTTCCATTGTCGTTCCCACTTCCTTCATAGGTGATGCAACTCTGCAGTCTGTCTGAGATGGAGGCTTCTCGTCTGACCTCGAATGACTGTATCGACATTCCATGGATTATTGAGAGGTTTCATCCTACTGATGACCTCAGCGATCTAAACTTTCAGCTGCGACGTCGTTATGCACTTTGCTTCTATCTCTTTGCCCAGTATTTCCTTATCTCCCCTAATGGGTGGGTTAGTTATGTCCTGGTTGACATTGCTGGCCAAATGTGGATGGGGAAAGACTTCGTGGCCTTAGTTTTGGCTGAGTCACTGCTGGGCTTGGACGCTGTTCAACGTAGCGAAACCACCACTTTTGTTGGTAGCCTTTTACTTCTCCAGGTGATCTTAATATCTTCCTTTCTATCAAGTTCTTTGTTTACACTACAAAGTCTTTCCCTTACTATTTTAACTCTTGCTACAGATATGGCTGATGGAGAAGGTGAACCTTATACAAAATCCTCCCACTGATAAACACAATGCCGCTGCTTTCCTTTATCGTCCACGTTATCAGATATGTGACACTGAGGCATCTTGGCGACAATATTTTTCCTCTCTGACCAGTTCAGATATTACCTGGCAGTGCCCTTGGTGGCGGATTCCTGCTATGACTCTAACCACTAGGCATCATCCTGGTGTGTTGCTTGTTGGTCTGTGTCAGACTACTTTCTACTACCCTCACAGGATCATGCGGCAGTTCGGGCGAATTCAGATCGTATTTCCCAGTATTCGATGCTGTTTGTTTTTCTCTACACCACGGGCTCCTTTTCTAGCACAGTATCATGATGCCTGGCCATTTAGCTCATTGATGGAGATGCACGAGTTGCAGTGCCCTGATCTTTTTGCTGAATACAAAGCATGGCTGACACAAGATAGGGAAAAGAAGATAGAGAAAAGGGAAAACAAACAGCGAAAAGGAGAAGAGTTTGAGGATCTCTGCTTTGTTTTGAAAAAATTTCACAGCCTTCCTTATTTGTTTGTAGAGTTTGGGACTTGTGTACCCTCCCTTTATTTAAGAACTTTATAGTCTTTCCTACAGTAATGAAAACTTCCACTTTGTGTTTAAGATGGTTCGAATTTATCCGAAGCTTGAATGTCTTTATTAAAATCCAAAAATTAATTTGCATTGGTCTTACTCAGATTCAAAGATGGTTAAAAATAAAGAAACTGGCCGGACTTCTTAAAGAAGCCGCCTACGTATCCCAAAAAGGTGGAATCAGGTCTTAACGTAGTTCGGGTTCGATTTTCACTAGGGTATTGACGCTCTCCTTTTGTAATGCCCTAACTTTTGCCAAGGTCGCCCTTTTGGGTTTTCAGCCTTGCGGGCCGCTCTAACTTTTGCTTGAGTCCCCTTTTCAGTTTTCAACTCAGCGAGCTTTTATTTTTATTTTATCTTATTTTTACCTTTGGGATAGTATTTTTTGAGTTGATCGAGGTTAACTGGAGTGGAGAACGCATTGCCACCCAGATCCATAATGATGACTGCACCACCGGTCATGATGGTCTTGATGAGAAATGATCCAGACTAGTTTGGTTTAAACTTGCCCCTTGGGTCAAAGATAGGAACTCTAATTTACTTAAGAACTAGATCGCCTTCTCTAAGATCTCAAGTCTTGACCTTCTTGTTGAACGCTCGAGCTATCCTCCTTTGGTAACCTTGTACATGAAATAGAGCTTGCAGCCTTCTTTTATCGAACAAGAGCAACTCCTCCATTCGGTTCATCCGCCATTCTGTTTCTGAAATACTGGCCTCGGCCATCACTCTTAGTGAAGGGATTTCCACCTCAATGGGAAGAACAGCTTCCATCCCATACACTAAAGAGTATGGCGTAGTTCCAATTGAAGTTCGAATTGACGTTCGGTATCCCCAAAGTGCAAATGGTAGATGTTTCGGCCAATCTTTGTGTGAGTTGATTGTTTTTTGCAGAATTTTCTTGATGTTCTTGTTTGCTGCCTCGACTGCCCCGTTAGTTTGCGGCTGATATGGCGAGGACTTGTGAGCCATTATTTGATATTCCTCGAAAAGATCCAAGACTTCCCCTTGGAAGTGTGAGCCATTATTCGAGATGACCTCGTGGGGAACTCCGTACTGAAAAATGATATTTTTCTTGATGAACTTGGCAACATGGGAGGCCTTCAATACCGAGTAGGAAGCAGCCTCCACCGACTTGGTAAAATAGTCAATGGCCACTAAGATAAACTCGTGTCCATTAGCTGCCTTCGGTGTTATTCTGCTAATCATGTCGATGCCCTATACTGAGAATGGCCATGGTGATGTTAGATTATACAGCTGAGACGGGAGAACATGCATGAGGTTTGCGTGAATCTGGCACTTATGATACCTCCGCACAAACTGAATACAATCTGTTTCCATCGTCATCCAAAAGTACCCTTGTCGTAGGATCTTCTTGGCTAACATATTTTTGCTCATGTGTGGCCCATAAACTCCTGCGTGGATTTCCTTCATCAGTTCTTGACCCTCTTCATTGTTGACGCATAACTTATTGAATCCAGAATGTCCTCGTTTGTACAGCCTACCACCACAAATGACAAACTGCGCAGATAGTCATCGTATTGCCCGTTTATCCTTTATACTGGCAAGCTTGGGATATTCTCCTTTCTCTATGAAATTATAAATGTCAAAGTACCATGGAAGGCCGTCAGTGCTTTCTTCAATAACAGCTATCGTCTCGTATGCCGGCTTTCTTTTCTGCTCTATTATCAGAGGTCTCATCTGCACTTCGGGTGGTATGTCAATCATAGATGCTAGGGTGGCCAGTGCGTCGGCAAACTTGTTCTACAGTCTTGGCACGTGGGTGAAAATCACTGATTCAAAACACGGTATCAGCTTCTCCAGCTCCTGATGATAGAGAATTAAGGTTAAATCCCTGACCTTCCATTCTCCTCTTGATTGCAAAACTACCAGTGCTGAGTCTCCAATGACTTCCAGTTTCCTTGCCCCTAGTTCTAAGGCTACCTCCAATCCCGCTAAACATGCTTCATACTCAGCCTAATTGTTGGTGACTTCAAAATTGAGTTTTAGGAACAACAGAACATGTGAATCATCGGGGGTGACAAGAAGGACTCCTATTCCATAGCCATATTGATTGGATGCGCCATCAAAATGTAGAGTCCATTTGTCATCCCCAACTTTCATTAGCAGTTCGTTGGGAAACTGGAATTCTGTGTCTTCATCCCCTTCAACTGGTTGATCAGCCAAAAATTCTGCCATACTCTACCTTTGACTGACTTTCAGGTGACATATTGGAGATCAAACTTGGATAATAGCAGCAATCATCGGGCCCGCCTTCCTGTTAGTGCTGGCTTTTCAAATAGGTACTTCAACGGATCCATCTGGGAGATGATGTTCACTGTGAAAGACAGCATGTAGTGCCTTAGTTTTCGGGAAGCCCAAACCAAGGCCCAACACGTCTTCTCTAGCGGCGTGTACCATATTTTTGACCTGGTCATCTTCTTGCTTAAGTAGTAGACAACCTTTTTGATTATGGTTTCTCCTTCTTGTGCAAGCATGCATCCTATAGCTGAGTCAGTTACTGACAAGTAAAGAATTAGTGGCCTGTCAGGTTCGAAAGGAGCTAGAACAGGTGGATTTTATAGGTACTGTCGTACGGCGTCGAAGGCATCTTGGCATTTCTGATCCCACTCAAACTTGACTCCCTTCTTCAGCAGGCGGAAGAGGGGCTCACAGGTAGTTGTCAATTTTGCGATGAAGCGGCTGATGAATTGGATCTTTCCCATAAAACCCCGGACTTCTCACTTGGTCCTCGGAGGAGGCATTTTCAAAATTACTTTGATCTTTGATGGGTCGACTTCGATGCCCCGTTGGGTGATCATGAATCCAAGCATTTTTCCGGCGGTGATTCCAAATGCACATTTCTGTGGGTTAAGTTGCATCTTGTACTTTTGAATTCTCTCGAAGAATTTTTGCAGTGCTATAATGTGGCCATCCCGATGCTTAGACTTGACTATCATGTCATCCACGTACACTTCGACCTCCTTATGTATCATGTCATGCAATAAGGTAGTGGCAGCCCTTTGATAGGTTGTCCCAGCATTCTTTAAGCCAAATGGCATAACACGGTAACAATAGGTGCCCCAAGGCATGGTGAATGTTGTCTTTTCTCTGTCTTCAGGATTCATCAGAATCTGGTTGTACCCAGAGAAGCCATCCATGAATGACAGCAAGGCATGTCCCGCCGTACTATCTACCAAGACGTCGATGTGTGGCAGTGGAAAATCGTCTTTTAGGCTAGCCTTATTGAGATCTCGAAAGTCCACGTAGACTCAGATACGACCGCCCTTCTTTAAAATCGGCACGATATTGGCTACCCATTTTGGATACTCGGTTACCATTAGAAATCCAGCGTTGATCTATTTAGCAACCTCTTCTTTGATCTTCAGAGCCCATTCTAGCCGGATTTGTCTCAATTTTTGTTTGACCGATTTAGCATCAGGGTATAAGGGGATGTGGCGCTAGACATTATCAGGATCGATTCTAGGCATATCTTCGTATGACCATGCAAATATATCTTTGAATTCTTTTAATGAAGTTATTAATTGCTCTTCTTGAATTAAGGATAAAGAAAAACCAATTTGAACATTTTGCAGATTAGTTTCATTACCCTGATTTATTGACAAAGTTTCTTCAATTATTGGTTGGGCACGCATTTCTTCTTCTCTTTTTATTAAAAGTTTTATTTCTTTGGGGATATTCCCGTCGAATTTAAAATCGTCGGAAGGCATATGGAATAAATCAAACAAGGCAGAGTAATCGAAAACTTCGTTCATTTCGTTAAGAACAGTGGGAATTACAAACTTGATGGTAAACGCAGGGAGAGGAGCACTAACAGACATGCCCTCAATTACAGACTCTGACTCAAACTTGGACTCAGGATATACGACCTGTGCGTTAGAAGACTCGATGGACCAATTCTTTACTTCCTTGGTGGTCGCGTCGACAATGAGCTTGGTGCAATCTGCCGATGTGCTGAAGCCCATCATGAAGCAGTCTGATTCGGTTATACGTAACTGAGCCATATTCTCATTGAACAGCATTCCCAGGTCGGTACCATCGAGTTTGTCAGCCCAATATTCTTTCTGAACCTTCTTTTCTTCCTTATCTCCTTCCATTGTTTCTTCCTCCTCTGTGTCGGACAACTGGTGGCTGAAAAAGATCTCCAACCCAGGCAGGTTTTGACTGGTCTCTTCGTCGATCAACTACTCTAGAAAATCACAATACGGGAAATCCTCCCCTTCTTTGACAAAGTATCAATTGAGTGTCCCAGAATAATTGGCCCTTCACCCCCTTCTAGGCCCTTCCAGATCTTCTTCTGTTGGCTCATACCCAAGACCAAATGGGTGTGAAGTGGGCAATACCTGAATGGGTTCCGGGATTCCCTACAGTTTACGTCCCAATCCCATACCGGGGAAGAAGGACATTGTCCTCATCATTGTTAAAGCACGTAGGTTAACATACCTTTCTTCCTCATTCATCAGCGTCTGAACAGTCAGTTCTTCATCAAACTGAAAACCACTGAGCAACACGTCATTTTCACTATGTTGGACTTCTAGCAGAGTTGTGCTCTCTCCTCCTTTCGGAGGGTGAATACTGTCCTCTCCATGAATGGTCAAAACTTCCCCGTTCTTTATTAACTTCTGTTTTTGGTGAAGGGTAGATGGTACTGCTTGGACATTTGGGTCATGCAGCCACGACCTGCCCAGTAATAGATTGAAGGACGCTGGCACATCTAGCACGTGAAACTCAACTGAGGTTTCTAGAGGCCCTACTGAGACAACAACTGACACCAGTCCTAGCACATCCCTTCTTGTGTTGTCGTAGGCTCGTACTCCTTGATTGCAGGGAGTGACCTGGTCTTGCCTCATCCCTAAGCAGACGGCTGTTCTCAACTGGCAGATGTTCAAAGCAGATCCATTATCAATAAGGGTCACCGGGACCCATTTTTCTAGGCACTTGACGGTGTTGTAATGCGGCTTATTGTGATTTTTTCCTTCAGCAGGCAAATCCTCATCAGAGAAAGAAATAACTTTTGGTTCAACCGTCGACAGAATCAGTCCAATCAATTGCTCTGGGATGGCCTCTATCAGAACACTGGCTTTATTCAAAACTTTTAGCACACTTACCTGTGTTTGTGCGAGGCCATCAATAGCCCCCAAATGCTGATGTTGGCTTGCATCTTTTTCAACTGTCTCAATACAGCATCATCCTCCTCCTCTTGCTCTGTCTCTTTTCCTTTTCCACTTGGTTGTCCCCTCTCTAGCTGAGCTGGCTTAAAATGTCGTCCACTTCTACTTAGGTGTTCCATGCCATCTTCAGAATCCCATAATCCTGGCATCACATCGTCAATCTGTCTTACTTCGTTTATGTACAGAGGACTTTTGAATGCCCACAAATCATTTAAATCGCTAATGGCTGCTCTTTCCTATCTTTCCTTGTCATCTTTAATAGCCCATGTGTTATCAATTTCTTCCCAGATGCCCTCTTCAATAAAATTCACTTACTGTTCACGAGCGGCCCAAAAATCAGTCCATTCGGTCCCATCATATTTCAACACAACCCTGACCAGCCAATAGGATTTCATGTCGTTAACGTGTACTTCATTCTCAAAAAGTTGGAGAAGGGTGATTCCATCGAGTACATGGCCAAACCCACAAGGCCGAGTTGGATAATCTAATGGCCAATCGTCTACCTCGTTGCGCTCCTCTTCCTGTTGGTAAATTTGGATCATCGGTCGATACCATTCCCAGGCATTATCATTTTATTCCTCCATTCTATCTTGGCCACCCCTAAGCACCATGAACGAACATACTGTTTGGTTCTCAGTTACTGAAACATGAGGGCAGGGTAGGTGTGCTGAGCAGATGTGCTACTCGGGTCCCCCGATTCACCCAAAGACATGAAATTTACCCCAGCCTGCCTAGCATGATTTGGCAGCGGGCTGGTTGTGACGTTCGGCTTTGGAGTGACTGATGGAGGGGGGATCACATTTTTGTCAATGAGATTCTGGATCTCATGACGGAGTCTCATGCACTTGTCAGTCAAATGCCCGTGGCCTTGGTGGAAGGCTTAGTATTGAGAGGCATTGTATCTCAGAGGAAGCGGGTCGGGCACTGGCATAGGATCTAGTACCTTGATGAGTCCTTTCTCTACCAGTCGGTTTAAAAAGATGGATAGCGGGATGTTGAGAGGGGTGAAAGTTCTTCGCGGCCATTGCTGTGTTTGCTGACCATAACCTGGCTGCTGAAGGTTGCTTGTCTGATGAGTGGAAAAAGAAGGGTTCAAAAGGTTCACCTCACCCGAACGGGACACAAGGTTAGCTGTTACGAATGGGTTTTGATTGGTTACGGGGAAAGTCCTTCTTGGTGATTTCTAACAGGGTTCTATTTTCTCAAAGTCATCGGATTGGATTGCGTCTTCTATCTGAGCCCCAGCATCAAATAACTGCTCAAATGTGGAGAGTGGCTATGTAATCAGATAGCGTTTCAGGGGAGTTGCAGGTTCTTTACTACAATCCGGACTTGCTCCTTTTCAGAGGGTCTGTTTGTCATCTTTGTAGCTTTACCCCTCCAATGGGCCAGAAAGTCGACAAAAGATTCCCGATTCTCTTATCGGGTTGTCTCAAGCTCTCGAGTAGTAACGTCCAGTTGGACATTGTAACTATACTAATTGATGAAAATCGTTGCAATGACTTCCCAAGTTTTGGTTTTTGCTACATCGAGGGAGAAGAACCATTTCTGGGCTGCCCCAGACAAAGATTGGTGAAAGAGCTGAGCCTTTAACTGGTCATAAATCCCCATTGGTGACAGGGTACCAACATACATTCAGAGATGAATTTTGGAATTTTTGGTTCCGTCAAATTTTTCCATGTCCGGCATTTTAAACTTTTTTGGCAATTTGGCATCTGGGAATAGGCAGAGTCCCCCTACGTCGAGCATATATTCTTTAACTCCTTTGGGTTTCCTCAACACCTTTTTCATCCAGTCAATCTTTTCTGCCAGCGCAGATTCCCTAGACTGGGCAGTGTTTTCCTCTTCTACTACAATTGGGCGGGGAACCTGTGGTGGCACTGCGACTTGTGGTATCTCCAATCCCTGGTTATCATCCCAAAAGTCTTTGGCATTCTCATTCGCATTATCTGGCTGCCCATTTACACCGAGCATACGAGCCTAAATTGCATGTATCTGTGCCTGACATTGAGTTTGAGCTTGGGTCTGCTGCTCCACAGCTCGCTGTATCTCGGTAATAGCCCTCATCAGGGCTGTCAAATTAACTTCATTCTTTGCCAAGTTGGTCGATTCAGATACTTTATGAAGTCTACCCGATTTCGATCTTACCCAAACTCGTGTCAACTGTATTCTTTCTAGATCAGTGGTATCCCACAGAAAAACTAGATCCCATAAGCAGAATAATTAGTCTCAGACATTTTTCGAAAGAATTCAAACAACAGACAACAAATCTCCCAGATACCCCAAATAGCAAAAATTGAAATAATGCCCCTGCTTGGCTCATGCTAGCAGCATAACAACCGAACATCTGAAAACCCGTGATAAGAACCAAAGAAAATGAATCAACTAAGTTCTAGAGGAAAGGCTTTATCTAGATGGACGGCGTTTCGGCAAGAAGATTATTCTAACCCTCAAGAGACTGGTTTGACCTATGAGGAAAACTGGCAGCATAATGGTAGGAAAACAGTACTTTTCTCACATAGGTCAAAAGAAAGGGGGGTGAAGAAAGCAAGCCTAAACTAAAGAAAATGGAATATTGAATTAGCAACCCGAGCAGAACCCGAAAGGGGGAAAAACAATCTTAAAAGGTCTAAATGAAACACTGGCATGACCCCGGGAAGAAGCCTAATACATTAACACGGAAGAACTGGCAATCCGAGAAGAACCCGAAAAAGAGATAGACTATCCTAGAGGTGTCAGAACGAAACACGGGCATGACCACGGGAAGAGAACTACGGCGTGAGAAACTGATCAAGGTGAAGGACAAAATTCGGGTAAGAACTCGAAGGAGAGAAACTAATCTAATCAAAGGATAATAGAAAATTCGGACCGAACCCGGAGAAAGAACTAGTCTAATCCGAACAAATAATCTTAACAATATACAATCAAAACATACAATAATAAAAAAAAACACATAATCCTATTGGGTTAGAAGCACCTAATTCGGGGGTTCTAAGTTCACTATATGCAAGAGGCCGATTTTGGTCAATTTGAATAGGGCACCTTCTGAATAGAGCCGGGTATAAACCTCCCATGCTTGGAGTGGTGCAGGACATGGTCAAATAGTATGCCCGAACTCTTTTACTGTACCTATGGTAGCGTATAGTCAGTAAGGGTTTTCCGTCTTCTCAACAATTCCCGAAATAGATTAACGTTCAGGGCATCAGGTTGACCAGGCAGGGGGGTGAAGAGTAATGCATATGCATGTGAAAATACAAATGAAAAATTTTATTAAGAACCAATTATGTGTTCAAGTCTAACCCTCTTATTTCATTTTGTAAACCAGTCCCCAGCAGAGTCGCTAGAAAATACTGTGGCGTTGGGATTTAGTGGTCAAAAATAAGGTAAGTCAAAGATGTTTTGGAAAATATTTTGAACACCTTGAAAATCAAATTTTGAAAACCCTTTTTATTAAAAACGGAGTTGCCACTTAGTTTTTTAGAAAAACTAAGAAAACCAAAAAAAATGGCTACTAATCTTTGAAAATGTTAACCAGAGAAAAGAGGGTACGGTGGCTAAGGTACGAATCGGAGAAGGTATTAGACACCCTGTTTGCCCAACCATAAGATTGGCCTCTACTAATCATTATCGGTTCTTTAATACAATTTCTCAAATGCATGCAACTAAAAAAAATGGAGGTAAATAGAGAACACCCAAAATCAAATATGAAAAATACATAACATACGTACATAATACTCCAAAATAAATAAGTGTCAAAAGAAAAATCTTAAATCCTATGGCATGCAACTTCTAACTAAAAGGATACATGAAATACATACCCACATACAATATTGTTTAAACAACCTAATACTAACATGCTTTGATTAAAAGAACAATATGCTAAAGTTGT
>JAUMHN010404768.1:0-15295 GCA_032360265.1 Heliamphora ciliata
GAGGCAACCGACTTCTTTACGGATTTCCCTGACCGATGGGAAAGCACCCAAATCACACACTTGTTTCTTTACGATTTGTCACGACCGATGGATGAAACATAACCAAACCACGTTTATGGGGATTAACTCGAGGGATCGTAGCAAACCCACTCTGTGCAGGTTTTTGGACTTACACCGAGGAGCAACAGAAGCCCAACTCAAATCACACTCTATCACGGTACATCTATAGATAACATTTAAAAACCCACTGTAGCTCATCTACGAAACTCATAAAGCAGTTTATACACCACATGTATGAAAAAGATCCAATCCATCAAAATGGAGTTCTAAAACTACTTCCAACAAAACATTTAAAAGGTGAGACTCAACCCCGCAGGTTAGTTCTAAACCTCCAAAATTACATTTTTTACCGTTTTCACAAAATACCTCATTTTCAAACCTCTTTGGAAAACCACGGATGTTAACACACCCGGATCTTGTATAAAAATCGAGAAAAGGCGTAAAAACTCACTTTTTACCCAAAAATCAAGGTTTACACATGAAAATCACGTTTGATGCATTTCTACCCGGTGAAAGCATATATAATTACATATATTACCCTAATATAGCAGTAGGGTCAAGAATTCTTCCTCGTTAGGTCAAAACCCGACGCCTCAAAAATCGAACCTCGACGAAACAGAATTATGTCCAGATTTATACGAAGCCCCCGGCACCAATAGCTAGGATCCGTTGTGCAACCGCAGTAAACCGAGCCCCGGGCCCCTCAAAAATCTAGAGAAAGGGCAAAGGTTTCGGAAGAGAGATACCAGATAAGAAATAAGTATCTCACAAATATCTCGAAGACTTGATATTTATAAGAAAATGCCAAAACACACAAGTCAGTCGACTGGTGGACCCCCATTCCAGTCGACTGAAAAACCTTCTGGAAAACCAAAATTGCTCAGCGCTTCAAGTCCAGTCGACTGGACCCTCTTGGTCAGTCGACTGAACCACCAAAAACCTCACTTAGTCGACTGAACTCAACCCTTCAGTCGACCGAAATCCTCACTGAAATTTTCTCAAACTGTTTTCTGCTACATAACAAGTTTTATAGCCTAAATACTTGCCAAGCAAACCTCTTTCGAACCCAGACAAGCGTAAAACTCATACGCACATGTTGTTCCATTCCAAAGAAACAAAATCCCAGCATACCGCGATCAAAGGTTAACTCAAACTCCGTCAACACTTAAATTATTCCCACATTAAACTAGGTTAGGGTATCCCAAGTTTCTTAGATTTAAACTACAAAAAAAAATCTAAACCTACAATAGAACTTGGTATCAACTTAAATATATTAAAAAACTCTCAAATTCTTTCAAATAATTCACATTAGCACTTTCGGTTCACTGCCAAAAATAATTAAAACCATGTAATCAAAACCATCCAACGATAACATATAAATGAAATATCAAACTCAAGAAATTATTAACTAAGTTGACCAAAACAAAATAGAAAAGAGGCATAAAAATAATCAATAACTGAAAAAAAATTCACAAACTTGAATGAACATGTGATAAAGCTAACACTAACAGAATATTGTTTAAAAGTTTATAACTATAAAACTGGAAAAATAACTCTCATTACGAAAGCTTAAAAATTAGTTTATTAGAATTAAACTACCAAAAAAAAATCAAAACCTACAAGTGAACATGGTATCGACTTAAGCATATTAGAAAACTCCCAAATTCTTTCAAATAATTCACATTAGCCCTTTCGGTTCACTGCCAATAATAATTAAAACCAAAGCAATCCAAAGTATCCAACAATAACATATAAATAAAATATCAAATTCAAAAAATTATTAACCAAGTTGACCAAAACAAAATAGAAAAGAGGCATAAGAATAATCAAGAATTGAAAAAAATTCACAAACTTGAATGTACATGTGATAAATCTAACTCCAATGGAATATTGTTTAAAAGCATATAGCTATAGAATTGACAAAATAACTCTCATTACGAAAGCTTAAAAAATAGTTTATTACATTTGAACTACCAAAAAAAAAATCCAAACCAATAATAGAACTTGGTATTAACTTAAATATATTAGAAAACTCTTAAATTTTTTCAAATAATTCACATTAGCCATTTCGGTTCACTGCCAATAATAATTAAAACCACGTAATCAAAACCTTCCAACGATAACATATAAATAAAATATCAAATTCAAGAAATTATTAACCAAGTTGACCAAAACAAAATAGAAAAGAGGCATAAGAATAATCAAGAATTGAAAAAAAATCACAAAATTGAATAAACATGTGATAAAGCTAACACTAACGGAATATTGTTTACAAACTTATAGCTATAGAATTGGCAAAATAACTCTCATTACGAAAGCTTAAAAAAATAGTTTATTAGATTTGAACTACCAACAAAAAAAATTCAAACCTATAATAGAACTTGGTATCAACTTAAGCATATTAGAAAACTCTCAAATTCGGTCAAATAATTCACATTAACCCATTCGGTTCACTGCCAATAATAATTAAAACCAAAGTAATCAAAATCATCCAACAATAACATATAAATGAAATATTAAACTTAAGAAATTATTAACCAAGTTGACCAAAACAAAATAGAAAAGAGGCAAAAGATTAATCAAGAATTGAAAAAAATTCACAAAATTGAAAAAACATGTGATAAAGCTAACACTAACGGAATATTGTTTACAAACTTATAACTATAGAACTGGCAAAATAACTCTCATTACGAAAGTTTAAAAAAATAGTTTATTAGATTTGAACTACCAAAAAAAAATCCAAACCTATAATAGAACTTGGTATCAACTTAAGCATATTAGAAAACTACCAAATTCGGTCAAATAATTCACATTAGCCCATTCGGTTCACTGCCAATAATAATTAAAACCAAAGTAATCAAAACCATCCAACGATAACATATAAATGAAATATCAAACTCAAGAAATTATTAACCAAGTTGACCAAAACAAAATAGAAAAGAGGCATAAAATTAATCAAGAATTGATAAAAATTTACAAACTTGAATGAACATGGGATAAAGCTAACACCAGCGGAATATTGTTTAAAAACCTATAGCTATAGAACTGGTAAAATAACTCTCATTACAAAAACTTTAAAAAAAAAATTTAGATTTGAACTACCAACAAAAAAAATCGTAACCTAAAATAGAACTTGATATCAACTTAAGCATATTAGAAATCTTTCAAATTCTGTCAAATAATTCACATTAGCCCTTTTGGTTTACTGCCAATAACAATTAAAACGAAAGTAATCAAAACCATCCAACGATAACATATAAATGAAATATCAAACTCAAGAAATTATTAACCAAGTTGACCAAAACAAAATAGAAAAGAGGCAAAAGAATAATCAAGAATTGATAAAAATTTACAAACTTGAATGAACATTTGATAAAGCTTAAACCAACGAAATATTGTTTAAAAACATATAGCTAGAGTATTGGAAAAATAACTCTTATTACGAAAACTTAAAAAAAACTTTCTTAGATTTGAACAACCAACAAAAAAAAATGCAAATCTTAAATAGAACTTGGTATCAACTTAAGCGTATTAGAAAGCTCCCAAATTCTTTCAAATAATTCACATTAGCCATTTCGGTTCACTGGCAATAATAATTAAAACCAAAATAATCAAAACCATCCAACGATAACATATAAATGAAATATCAAACTCAAGAAATTATTAACCAAGTTGACCAAAACAAAATAGAAAAGAGGCATAAGAATAATCAAAAATTGAAAAAAATTCACAAACTTGAATAAATATGTGATAAAGCTGACACCAACGGATTATTGTTTAAAAACTTATAGCAATTGAACTGGCAAAATAACTCTCATTACGAAAGCTTAAAAATTAGTTTCTTAGATTTGAACTACCAAAAAAAAAATCCAAACCCACAATTGAACTTGGTATCAACTTAAGCATATTCGAAAACTCCCATATTCTTTCAAATAACTTACATTAGCCATTTCGGTTCACTGCCTTTAATAATTAAAATCAAAATAATCAAAAGCATCCAACGATAGCATATAAATGAAATATCAAACTCAATGAATTATTAACCAGGTTGACCAAAACAAAATAGAAAAGAGGCAGAAGATTAATTAAGAATTGAAAAAAATTTACAAACTTCAATGAACATGTGATAAATCTAACACTAACGGAATATTGTTTAAAAACTTATAGCTATAGAACTGGCAAAATAACTCTTGTGAGACCCTGACCTATTTTCTGTTTCGGCGTTTTCGGACGCGCGTTACGTGTTTTCTTTCGAGCATATTTTTACTGCTTTTGATGCATCATTGGGCTTAGATATGCATGTGGGGTAAGTTTTCGGGGCTGTGGGCCGCCGTTGTGGCCCAATTCTCTAAAATGTTCAAAAAAAAATATTTTGGAGGCCTATAAATTTTTGGAGTTGGATATTTTCATAAATATAATTTTCAAAACTTAACTCCTAAGTTTTCTATTTTCTCTCTACCTTCTCTCTAAGTTCTCGGGGGCCCGGGGATCAGTTTTCAACGATCCAACAGCGGATCCTTACTTTTGGCATCGTGGGCTACGCAACCATCCGGTCAGATTTAGATTCCGGTGAGGCTCGATTTGCATGTGGTTCGAGGCGTCGAGTTTTGAACTCACCGTGATAGGATTTTAGACCTGTATGTGTTATAAGGGTGCTATGGGTAAAAACCTCTTTTTAATTGTTTTCAGGCTCTTATGAGCGAGTCAAAAACATGGTTGTATCCTCGTTTTTCCGTTTGCATGTGAAAACTATTTTTTAAGGCTTGAAAGAGAGTCTAAAATTGCGCTTCGATTTCCTAGCATGTTTTGTTTATATTGCATGATTGTCTAGTTTTTGCTGAGCCTTGGCTCACGGTGTGGGATTTTGTTTTTTTTCAGGTACGGTCACGCTAGTTGATCTGGAGGTGCTGAAGAGGTGGAAGAGTGTAGTCTTCCTTTTTGTTAGTTTTGTTACATAAATGTTGTATAATGTTTCTCAACGTTGGAGCCTTGTAATATTGCCGTTTGGCGCTTACATACAATGCATGTATAGTTTTTTTTAGAGTGTATTCTCGGGTTGGGTGTATGTTTTGTTGTTGATAGGTGTTTCACGTAGCCCAAAATTTGGGGCGTGACAACTTGGTATCAGAGCTTTGGGTTCGAATACCTATGAGTCATAGAAAGACGTTGCATCACCGTGTGAGGTTGATTACGTGTGCTTGATTGCACATGTTTAGATATTTTGATAACATGAACATGATAGCATGCGGGTCAATGTGAATGACGTGTATATGTAAGTATGGGGGTTCAATCTTAGGAGTGATAGTCCTGTCTTTAGGCATTTAGCTTAACAAACTTAGGAGCCAAGTTAGAAACGCATTTAGCTGACGTGATTTCTATCAAGGAATCTGAGTAGGTTATCCAAATTGACGTGTCATTCTTGTTGGTTCTCCTCGGTATGTGTGGTTGTCTAGCATGAACCTATGTGGCTATGTGTTAGCATGCTTATGCGGTTAAGCATTTATGTTCATGCTCTGTGTTGCATCTTATATGTCGTTTTCTTTCATATTGACGTGATGTCGGCGAGACAAGGGCAAGGCCGTGGTCGAGGCCATGGCCGTGGCCGTGCTGTTGGCCAAGGCCGGGTTTCTTTTGCCACCTTTCAGCTGAGAGGTGTTGCTCACGCTTGGTGAAAATATGCCAGGACTATTGCAGGAGTTACTTGGGTAGCTTTTACAAGAGTGTTTCTGGAGATATACTTCCCAGCTTCGAGGAGAAATTTGTACAAGGAGGAGTTCTACACTCTTACCCAAGGGGCAATGGACGTCAAGCAGTATGAGTCCAGGTTCACATGCTTGTCCCGATTTGCACCTGAGTTGGTGAGCACAGACGAGCTACGTTCTATGAGGTTTGAATGGGGTTTGAGACCCGCGATCAGGGAGCGAGTGGTAGTGATGGCGATTCGTGTGTTCATGGAGCTGGTAGAGGCAACACCAAGGGTGGAGAACGCCATGATTGAGATATGAGCTTCTAGGGAGGCCAGGATACCATCGGGTGGAGTAGAGGCACAGATAGCTGGGCGTTTCAGCAAGAGGCAGAGGTCCTTTGGTCCCAGTTTTCATCCATCTGGATCACAGCAGTTCTCTGCACCATCACCATCAGTGGCTTCGTCAGGGAGGGCAGAGAAGAGGGAGGTCAGATATTTTCGATGTGGACAGTCGGGGTATCGTGTTCCAGATTGCCCGTAGCCGAGGCAATCTCGGGATCCACAATTGAGGCAGGCTAAGAGTTCCATGCAGGATCAGTCGCAAGGGATGGAGTTGCCCATTTGTTACAGATGTGGTCAGATTGGACACATCTGTAGGACTTATCCCCAGAGGGAGGATGCGCCGAGCATGGATGGTACGCCAGAGGGCTCGTATGAGCGGAACCGACAGCAGCATCCAGCAGTTCCGACTTCTCGAGCGACAACAGGTGGGGGTGCTTCAGTTCAGTCGGTGCAGCAGCTGACAGCGCCGAGTTATGGTGAACAGGAGAGAGTGGGGTTGCCCCGAGAATATTCTCTTGCAGCTCGCAGTTCATCGAGGGCACCAGTCGTGCGAGATGATGCAGATGCAGATCTTTCTCCATTGCACAGAGGTACTTTCTGAGTAGGCAGGCCTTGGACCAGTTTCCTTGTTGCATCTGTTTAGGGTTGGTTATGGATCCCATGGATGGTGTGCTGTGTTGAGGCAGTCGTTTGTGAGGTTGTGAGGTTGGGAGTGTTGTAGATCCCGTGTTTGTGAGATAGTTGGCCAATGTCTAGGATGCCTGACCTTATTTGATTATATCCTAGGAATGATTTGGCTGACCATCTCGTGTACCTGTCTTGATTGTGATCACTGGGTTGTTTTTGTTGACCTTGAGTTGAATTTCGAGGGCAAAATTTCTTTAAGGGGGTAGAGTTATGAGACCCTGACCCGTTTTCTTTTTCGATGTTTTCGGATGCGCGTTACGTGTTTTCTTTCGAGCATGTTTTTACTCCTTTTGATGCAAGATCAAGCTTAGATATGCATGCGGGGCAGGTTTCCGAGGCCGTGAGCCGTTGTGGCGCGATTCTCAAAATTTAAAAAAAAAGATATTTTGGAGGCTTATAAATATCTGGAGTTAGATATTTTTATAAAGATATTTTTCAAAACTTAACTACTAAGCTTTCTATTTTCTCTCTACCTTCTCTTTAAGTTCTCGGGGGCCCAAGGCTCGATTTTCAATGATCTAACAGCGGATCCTTGCTTTTGGCGGCGTGGGCTACGCAACCATCCGGTCAGATTTTGATTCCAGCGAGGCTCGATTTGCACGTGGTCCGAGGCATCGAATTTTGAACTCACCGAGGGAGGATTCTAGACCTGTATGTGTTATAAGGGTGCTATGGGTAATCGGGTGTCTTTTTACCGGTTGAATTGTTATAGATCTGATTTTCTGTAAAGTTAGGCATTTTGGTTAAAAACTAGATTTTTGATCGATTTTGTGGATGGAATCGGGTACCGGGAGTCTCTTTTGAGGTCTTGGTGTTAGGCGTATGTGTGTGGATGTTCACGGATGTTGTTTTGGAGTTTGGAGGCTTCGATTCGAGGTTTGGAGGGCTGAACCCGTAGCTTAAAAATGGTTTTTGGGTGAGTTTGGTCGACTGAACTCATAGGTTCAGTCGACTGGATGTTGATTTTTGGGTTTGGTCGACTAGATCGAGGGGTTCGGTCGACTAAACTGGGCCTTGGTGCGTTTTGGCTTTTCCAGTGTGTTCTTCAGTCGACTGGGGGCTTAGGTTCAGTCGACCGAACCTGGGTAGCTTTGTTTTGATGGTTTTGCTTGGGTTTTGGTTTTCGATTGGCGTCCTATGGTATTCAATTGATTGATTTATCGGATTTGAATGATTTAAATACCTGTGGATTCCTTTTGGGAATTGGTTAATGGCGTTGTGGTTTTGGGGGTCGTGTGGTGGCCCAGGGTGCTTATGTGATGCCGTCCCCGGGTGTGATGAGCATGGTTGGTTTAGGGTTTGTGGCACGGTTGCGGGAGTGCTGGTTATGTGCGCAACGTGTGGGTTCGTGGTTTAGTTTAAAGTGGGGTTCTGGTGAGAATCGTTTTGTGGGAGGTTCAGGTGTTGGTTGTCCCGGTGTGTGGACGGATCCCGGTTTGTGGACGGGTCGTTCGGGTATCGAATGACGGGTGTATGGCCTGTGAGGTCTTATCGGGTTATATGGTTATGTGAATTTATAACTGTTTCTTTATGTAAGCGGATTACATGGCATGATATCTTATGTGTATCGTGGTTACATGCTTTAGAACTCAGAGTTTTATTAGGCATGGATGTGATGGATCTGTGGGACACATGCATGTGGTGTATGTGGCATGTTATATGCATTTAAATCCTGATTAGGTTATGCATAGAAATGTTCGATGTTATCTCGTAATTTCAGTATTATCCTGTTGAATGTATTCGGTGTTACCCCGTTAATTTCAGTTTTATCTTGTAATATGCGGTATTATCCCGTGGTTTACGGTCTTATCTCGTGGCATGCGATTTTATCCCGTGGTATAATCTGTAGTCGGCGGTTCCATCCTATGGCTTACGGTAAGGTGTACGATTTTATCCCGTGGTTTGGTTTAAGATTTTATCCCGTGGTGTGCGGTCTTATCCCGCGGTGTACGGTTTTACCCCGTGGTTTGATCGATAGTTTTAGCCCATAGTATACGATTTTACCCCGGAAATATATGTTTATGTACGAGTTTTTATCTCAGCGTTAGGGCTGTGGTTGTGGCATGTGAGGGCCGGTTGTTAGACTTGTGGTTGCGGCGTATCCATGTATCACATTATGGGACGGATAGACCCGTTTTCAAATTGTTTTTAAGAGTCGTGTGAATCGCGATCTAAAAATCCTTTTTAATTATTTTTAATTCTATGAATGAGTCAAAAACATGGTTGTATCCTCGCTTTTCGGTTTACATGTGAAAACTATTTTTTAATACTTGAATGAGAGTCTAAAATTGCATTTCGATTTCCTAGCATATTTTGTTTATATTGCATGCTTGTCTAGTTTCTGCTGAGCCTTGGCTCACGGTGTGAAATTTTGTTTTTCTTCAGGTACCAGTCACGCTAGTTGATCTGGAGGTGCTGAAGAGGTGGAAGAGTGTAGTCTTCCTTTTTGTTAGTTTTGTTACGTCTAAGTTGTAACATGTTTTTTGGCGTTGGAGCCTTGTAATATTGCTGTTTGGCACTTACATACAATGCATGTATGGTTTTTTTTTTTTTGAGAATGTATTCTCAGATTGGGTGCATGTTTGGTTATTGATAGATGTCTGCGCCCTAGATTGCTGCGGAGCCTGTCGCCTCTATACAGATGAAGCAACTGGTGCTCCTATCGCACCCTAGGCATTTCCCTCTCTGGGACAGAGTCTGCGGATATGCTCGGGCTGACCACACCAAAAACAGATAGGTGGGTCTCTCGCCTGTGACGGGACGGGCGCTGAACTCTGAGCCTGGCCCTTCTGTGGGAACTCAACTAAACGATGTCTCGGCTGTCCACAACGATAACAGATCAATCCTCTCTACTCTGACCTTCCTGTCGTGGCCACTGAAAGTGTAGGTGTAGACGACTGCGACTGAGATGACCCAGCAAAACGAGAACTAGGTCTAGACGACCTCCGACGCTTGTCCTTGTGTCCCTAAAATTGTGTATCCCCACTGCTCTGCTGGCTCCTGCCCTCTCTAACCTTGCGGCTGTTTGCCAACGAGTTCTGGACCCAAATAGCAAATTGCACCAGCTTGATGTACACCTCTACATCCAGAGCTGCAACCCTATCCTTAATAGCAGGTCGAAGTCCCCTCTTAAACCTCCGAGTGCGCAACTCCTCTGTAGATACCATCTCAGGTGCAAACCGCGACAGATTCGCGAACTTGGCCTCATACTGGACCACAGACAGATTTCCCTGAACAATGGAGAGGAACTCCTCTCGGTAAGTATCCCTCGAAGGTCTCAGAAAATACTTCTCCAAGAAGACTCTCGTGAAAGCAGCCCACGTCTCATCCACAGTGGTCTTGCGAACTTCCACCCTTCTCTAGCATCTTCATGCAGTTGGAATGCTGCCAACTTTATACGAAAAGTATCCTCCTCGATATCCAGAGTATCAAAAATGGAGGTGGTCACTTCTAACCACTCAGTAGCCACCTTGGGGTCCGGCTCCTTAGAAAAGGTCGGAGGATCCAACCGTCGAAACTCCCGCATAGCTACAGAAGCCCTTGGCTCAGGAACCCTTACACTAGCTCTGGTAGCTTCAGCCATAGCTCGCATAGTAGCTAACATCTCATGGACGACATCAGCGCCGCCAACATCAGTACCACCCACTTGTTCCTGTGGGGCAGGAATGTTCCCTTCCTCTAGAACCGAGCATAAGCACATCCTCGGCCACGGCCACGATCCCGTCCCCGCACTCCCTGCGTGGACATAGTACTATAGGAAGCAATGTAACATAATAAGCTTTCCTACAACATACTACTACATAACATAAATATATAATCATGCTATCACATAACCACATAAAATTATGCAAATACGTCTCACATACCGAGGAGAACTAACAAGACGGACTCATCAATTTGGATAACGTATTCAGATTCCTTGCTAGAATACACATCGGCCAAACGCGCTTCTAACTTGGTTCCTAAACATGTTAAACCAAACGCCCAAAAGCAAGACTCATTAATCCTGAGATTCAACCTCCATTCCCACATATATACAACTATCATGCTCATAAAGCTATTAACATGTTATAAACCAACGTCTAAACACATGCAAGCAAGCATGCATAATCAACCTCACTAGGTGATAAACCCCTTTTTTCATGGCTCTTAGGTATTCGAATCCAGAGCTCTGATACCAAGTTGTCACGCCCCAAAACCCGGGGTCACGTGAAAATCTACCAAATATCTATTTTATATAAAAATATAGGTTTTCATACATTAAAATCTGCCTGTTGAAACTAATGAAAAACCCAACAAAAGATATTTCTCATAAACAGAAATACATACAGGTTCAACGTGCGTATAATATATCGCTTTATAGCGTACAAAACCAGCCTTTAGGAACAGACAAACCAAAAAGAAAAACTATGACAGTCTTCCGCCACCGCGGGCACCTCCAAGCTACTCCTCCTCCACATCATCACCTGAAAATGATTTTACAGACAATTTTCACCCGTGAGCCGAAGCCCAATAGAAAACAGACAATAAGCTGTAAAGCAGGAATATGCAATCTTATGGTGGGAGCGAACTCAACCACAAAACCAAAATAGATTTTCCATCTAAAACGCTCAAGTTTTCCCATCAGACTACACAAGTCTCCAAAAATGGTTTTGTTAACATGAAACCCTGTTTTCATCCTTAAAATCATGTGATGCAAATGTTGCAAATAACCAACAACAGTTAAGGAAAAACAGTAATCAAAACATCGTTCCCTCGCGAAATGTACCATCGCAGAAAAGAAGAGTAAGATCTTATGTACCGACTCTATCACCAGAGGACAGAGGTAGCAACTATAGACTCATGCCCATTACCGAGTTCCAGCACCTCTCAAGACCTGCTAGGTAATAACAAGTTCTATACGGAGCACCATAACGAATCACTTAGTTTACGGGCCACCACCTGAGGGCACTAAGCAACCTGCCGTCTCAGTTTACGGGGACTATCCCGAAGGCCCTGAGTACCTACGCTATGCACGTTTTTGGACTTACACCGAGGGCAACTCGTGCCAAATACACGTCATCCCGGTACATCTAGATAATCTTCTAAAAAAATGTCTCTAATCAGTACATTATACATGTACATAGATCCATCCATCACCAGGAGATCAAAACAAAACCTTTTCAAAATATTTTCCCCAAAAGCAGTTATACAACGCATGTATAAGCAAGAGATCCAATCCATGAAGCCATGGAGATCAAACCAAAGCATGTAAAAACATAATTTTATGCAAACGTTTTAGAAAGTGAGACTCAACCCCAAGGGTTAGCTCCAAATCTCCAATAAACACGTTTTCCAACTCCCATAAAACTCCTCATTTTCAAGCCTCCGTTCCTTTGAAAACCATGGAAAAAAATCACATTCTAGGACCCCACGGGATCATAGAACTCACCCTGAACTCAAAACTTTTCTTCTCACACAAAGGAAGAAAAGGGTCAACACCAAAAAAAATGGTGTCGACACAAAAAGCGGAGGTGTCGACACAAACAAAAAATGTGTCAACACAAATAGCAGAGGTGTCGACACAAACAGCAACAGAATACTCAACACCAACAGGAGGAAAAATGTGTCGACACAAAGGGAAGTTGTGTCAACACCATCAACAAAATGTGTCGACATAAACAGAAAATGTGTCGATACAAAAGAATCGAGAGTTCAACGTTAGCTACTGGAGCGTGCTCAGCATCACAGAAGGGAAATGTGTCGACACTAACCAAGAAAGGTGTCGAGACAAAAGCCAAAAAATCCCAAATATCATAGAAAGCTTCAGGCGACGGTGAAAATCAAACCTAAGCTACTGAGACAACTTCTCAACTCCAAATTAAACCAACCAAACACTCCTTTAACAACCCACGGTCACACAAAAACCCAAAACAACGAAGATATGCGAAAAGGAAAGCCTCAAACCCCTTTTTCTCCAACCGAAATGCTAAAGATAGGTTTTTAAACCAAAAATCATATCTATCAAACATAAATTACTTTTCATGCGTTTAACACGGTAGAAATGCACAATATTACAATACAACAGTAGAATCTGAAATCCTACCTCGTTGGGTCAAAAACCCGGCGCCTCAATCCAAAATTCGACGCCTCGATCTACGTGTAAATTTAAACTTCGTCGGAATCGATTTTCGTCTGGATGGATGCGTAGACCACGTTGCCAACAGTAAGGATCCGCTGATGGATCGATGAAAACCAAGCACTGGGCCCCTGAGAAGGTAAAGAGAAGGAAGAGAAAAAAAATGAGGAAACTTAAGAGTTAAGTTTTGAAAATATCTTTTGAAAATATATAACTTCAGATATTTATAGACCTTTAAAATATCTTTTTTTTTTGAATTTTTAAAATTTGCACAGAAACTCCCTACAAGCCCGGGAAGCAACCCCGCATGCTCAGATTAACCAAAACAAGTATCGAATCACATATATGCATGTTAAAGCGAAAACGCTAAAGCGTTACTAAAAACACGTAATATGCATATAAATCAAAAAGAAACGGTACAATGTCTCACAGGTATCAACATAAGTATATTAGAAAACTCCCAAATTCTTTCAAATAATTCACATTAGCTCTTTCGGTTCACTGCCAATAATAATTAAAACCAAAGTAATCAAAAGCATCCAACGACAACATATAATTGAAATATTAAACTCAAGAAATTATTAACCAAGTTGACCAAAACAAAATAGAAAAGAGGCATAAGAAAAATCACAAATTGACAAAAATTCACAAACTTGAATGAACATGTGATAAAGCTAACACCAACAGAATATTATTTAAAAGTATATAACTATAGAACTAGCAAAATAACTCTCATTACAAAAGCTTAAAAAATAGTTTCTTAGATTTGAACTATTTACAAAAAAAATCCAAACCGACAATAGAACTTGCTATCAACTTAAGCATATTAGAAAACTTCCAAAATCATTCAAATAATTCACATTAGCCCTTTCGGTTCACTGCCAATAATAATTAAAACCAAAGTAATCAAAAGCATCCAACAATAACATATAAATGAAATATCAAACTCAAGAAATTATTAATCTAGTTGACCAAAACAAAATAAAAAGAGGCATAAGAATAATCAAGAATTGATAAAAATTTACAAACTTGAATGAACATGTGATAAAACTAATACCAACAGAATATTGTTTAAAAGCTTATAGCAGTAGAACTGGCAAAATAACTCTCATTACGAAAACTTAAAAAAAAGTTTTTTAGATTTGAATTACCAACAAAGAAAATTCAAACCTAAAATAGAACTTGATATCAACTTAAGCATATTACAAAACTTTCAAATTCTGTCAAATAATTCACATTAGCCCTTTCGGTTTACTGCCAATAAAAATTAAAACCAAAGTAATCAAAAGTATCCAACGATAACATATAAATGAAATATCAAACTCAAGAAATAATTAACCAAGTTGACCAAAACAAAATAGAAAAGAGGCATAAGAATATTCACAAATTGAAAAAAATTCACAAACTTGAATAAACATGTGATAAAACTAACACCAACGGATTATTATTTAAAAGCATATAGTTATAGAATTGGCAAAATAACACTCATTACGAAAACCTAAAAAATAGTTTCTTAAATTTGAACAACTAACAAAAAAAATCCAAACCTACAATAGAACTTGATATCAACTTAAGCATATTAGAAAACTTCCAAATTATTTCAATTAATTCACATTGGCCCTTTCGATTCACTGTCAATAATAATTAAAATCAAAGTAACCAAAAGCATCCAACAACAACGTATAAATGAAATATCAAACTCAAGAAATTATTAACCTAGTTGACCAAAACAAAATAGAAAAGAGGCATAAGAATAATCAAGAATTCAAAAAAATTCACGAACTTGAATAAAAATGTGCTAAAGCGGACAACAACGGATTATTGTTTAAAAGTTTATAGCTATAGAATTGGCAAAATAATTCTCATTACGAAAACTTAAAAAAAAGTTTCTTAGATTTGAACAACCAACAAAAAAAATTCATACCTACAATAGAACTTCGTCCAACTTAAGCATATTAGAAAACTCTCAAATTCTTTCAAATAATTCACATTAGCACTTTCGGTTCAATGCCAATAATCATTAAAACCAAAGTAATAAAAACCATCAAACGATAACATATAAATGAAATATCAAATTCAAAAAATTATTAACCAAGTTGACCAAAACAAAATAGAAAAAAGGCATGCATAATAATAATCAAGACTTGATAAAAATTTACAAACTTGAATGAACATGTGTTAAAGTTAACACCAACGGAATATTGTTTAAAACCTTATAGTCATAGAACTGTTGGAATTTTTCTTGGGAGAATATCCAACGCCGAAATAAAATACATGCTCGGGGATCCAGAAAATATATCTTTATTTACTTTTAACAAATTACAATAATCTGAAATTACAGGAAATGAAACAACATAAAAGGAATTTGCAAACCGAGTCCTGCAATCGCAGTTTCCTTAAGA
>JAUMHN010404778.1:0-15288 GCA_032360265.1 Heliamphora ciliata
GACCTCCAATTAAACTTGAGATAGAACTATAGGATTCAGAACTAGTCCTCTCCTCAAAACTTCACTTAAGAAAGAAAATCCATTGTTTCCACTCAAAGCTCATCTAAAACCTTTTGCCCAGCGCATGTCTTGCTAGACACATAGTTTACGAAATCCCTAACACTAAAATCCCTACTGTTTAGATGAGAAACAAGTGGGTTATTTTTTTACTAAATTGTGCTTAATGTTATATGTGGCAGTCCACTGTTGGACATCTCACGTGCAAACTTGTTGAAGTAGTTCAACACATTGTTATACGTTGAAGATCAATCGAACACTAAGGGAAAATCGCTTTTTTTGGCAGTACATATGATTGGCATAATTGATACTAGTAGTAATCATCTCCTTTTAAAAGGAGAAGTGTTAGATGTAACATTTGATGTGATAGAGTCCCTCGTGAATTTTTTTAAACAAATGGTGGAGCAATGGCCTGATTTATTATTATAATTTTCTAGGAGTGTTATCGTTGCAGTTCTTGTAACTTAGGGTCTAAAGAATTTTAGTTTTTTAGGTGTCATTGGGGTACTTCTAAATAATGTTGAGAAGTCTGTAAATTGGAGTCAAGTGAGTCAATCGGGATGTGGTTAAGATGGGATAAACCATGGAGTTTGTTAGAGGGCAGTGAGTCGTTGTTATGCTTATCCTTCCCATTCTTTAGCCTTCTCTATTCTTCATCTTGTGGATTCCAATTTGAAGAAGTTACAAGGTTTTTCTTCCTCAGCTAGATTGAAGGGCTTGGACTATAGGGTGTTAATGAAGAAAAGACATCAATTTTTATGTTTAGTGTATGTGAATTTCCCATGATTATTCATTGCTTTTTGTTGATTACATATTACGAGAGGTTTTGAAGGTTATCGATAAACTATTTACTGATTACATGATAGTGTTGCTAGAGTTAATAATGTTAAACATCTTAGTTAAGCAAGTAAATTGACAACATATGCTACAGCTACATACAATCTTAATTAGTCCCACTGGGAGGGCATGTCTGATTTAGAATGTGGCTTCTATTTGGCCAAGTGGCATATAAATACATTAATTGATAGTATAGGTATTGAAAATAATGCAAATTTCTAGTTGTGGAATAAATTATACAAATGAACATTTTGTTTATGAGCTTCAAACTTATTTAATTATTATCTAGAATGGATGGTAATTACATGAATAATAATGGATAATAATAATTTTGGATGAGTATTATTTAAGAGAAGATTTAATGCTGTCTTTGCTTTTGTTTGGTTAAGTGAAGATGCAATGATTATAATTTCTTTCAATCATCCAACGGTTGGACTGGCGTGTGAGGCGGAGGCGAGCGTGGCTATAAGCCATAGCATCGCCTCACTGAGGTTGTTGGTGACCGAGCTCGGCGCCTATGACATCGCCGCCCTCTCATTTTTCTTCTCTCGCCATTCAAATCTCTCTCTAGCCTCTGACCTCTCGCAATCTCGGTTTCTCTCGCTCTCTTACGCTCACCGTGCTTGCTCTAACCGTCTCCACCGTCCCATTCTTGCTTTTTTTAGAAATAGTTGGTGTATATACTCAAAACTATTTTGTTACGCTCTAAGTTCTAGGCTCTTTCATTGAATATTATCTAATTTTACACTGCTAAATTCTAGATCTTTACACTAATCAACTCCTTCCGAGCTTCTTGAATTTCATCATTGCTTTTGCGTTCTTTAACTATGATGACTTGATTGAGGCATTCCAGAGTCGTCATCAACACCTAGAACTTATTAAATAACGCATTAAAGACTTAGATGACCGTTCTTTAATAAGTTCTAGGTCTTGATGAAAGGCTCTAGAATGCGTGAATCAAGTCCTCATAATTAAAGAACGCAAAAGCAATGATGAAATTCAAGAAGCTCGGAAGGAGTTGATTAGTGTAAAGATCTAGAACTTAGCAGTGTCAAATTGGATAATATTCAATAAAGAGCCTAGAACTTAGAGCGTAACAAAATAGTTTTGAGTATATACACCTACTATTTTTTGGAAAAAATTGACAAGAATAGGAACTACACTTGAAGGACTATAGTTGAAGGTATCATTTTCCATATTTTGCAATTATTATAAAAGGGCTGCACGTCATTTGTTTTAGACATGGCATAAACAGGTGTAATCCTTGGTTTTTGCTTGCAGCATCTGGTTCTAAATCAACTAACACAATTATACAACGGTTAGACAGGCGTGTGAGGCAGAGGTGAGCGTGGCTATAAGGCAGCACATCACCTCACTGAAGAAAGGAAGTGACTGAGCTTGGCGTCTCTGACATTGTCGCCCTCTCACCTCTCGCATGCTTGCCGTTCAAACCAACACCCCGGCCTATGGCTTCTCGCCTCTCACAATCTCAGTTTCTCTCACTCTCTGACGCTCACCGTGCTTGCCCAAACCCTCTCCACCGTCCTATTCTTGCTTTTTTTCAGAAATAGTAGGTTTCTATCCTCAGATTATTTTGTTATGCTCTAAGTTTAAGTTGTAGGCTCTTGCATTGAATATTATCCAATCTGACACTTCTAAGTTTTAGGTCTTTACACTAATCAACTCCTTGCGAGCTTCTTGAACCTCGTCATTGCTTTTGCGTTCTTTAAGTATGAGGACTTGATTTAGGCATTACAGAGCCTTCATCAACACCTAGAACTTATTAAATAACTCATTAAAGACCTAGATGACCGTTATTTAATAAATTCTAGGCCTTGACGAAAGGCTCTGGAATGCCTGAATCAAGTCCTCATAGTTAAAAAACGCAAAAGCAATGATGAGGTTCAAGAAGTTCGCAAAGAGTTGATTAGTGTAAAGACCTAGAACATAGAAGTGTCAAATTGGATAATATTCAACACAAGAGTCTACAACTTAAACTTATAGCATGACAAAATAAGCTGAGGATAGAAACCTACTTTTTCTAGAAAAAGCAAGCATAGAATAGGAACTACACTTGAAGGACTACAGTTGAAGGTATCATTTTCCATATTTTGCAATTATTATAAAAGGGTTTCACATCATTTGTTTTAGATATGGCATAAACAAGTGTGATTATTGATTTTTGCTTGTAGCATCTGGTGCTAAATCAACGAACACAATTAGTACTACTCCTACCTATAAGTTAACATTATGAACATGTATTTGTAAAATCTTCTTTAAGTCATATTCACATCTTTTCAGCTATAACCATTAAGTTCATAATTCCAAATACATCGAATACCGTGTTACACACCCAGGAACTATTTGTTTTAGGGGTGGGTTGGCTAAGGGACAAAACTCTAGAGATGTATAGAACATAAGCACGTATAACCAACCAATATTAAGAACCGAGTAGTCACATGCACCAAAAACCACAAACTCCATAAAAATTCAATGGCAATTTAGGCACTGTAAACCAAAGGTAAAATCGACAGCCAAAATTGGAGTGAGATTAACATAAAGCTCCTTTATAGTTTGATTTATTCCCAATGTAGACAAATGTTTTTTAGACAACACAGTTGAATACCATGATAAAGCGAAAGTTTAGTATACGTTTACACTTCTAAATGACAATAATAGAAGCTTCATATATAATGCTTTAATAAAAATCCCAAATCCTTGTGATGCTCAATTCTACTTGTGAATGTCAATTTCAAAAGTAAAATGCGATGTCAATGGAAAAACCCACATAAAAAAGGATGCTTACCTCATACACATTGGGGACAAAAAAGAAATTGAGTGGTGCTAATGGTGGAGCTATGGTTTGGGCGGTTTGTTGGGATGTTCAAATGGTTGGTGGTAGAGGATAATTGTAGAAAGAGAGATTCGCCCAATTGAGGAAGAAACATGGCAAGACCCCTAGGTGGAAAACATGAAATACTTATTATTTGATAAATTTCTTGACTGACCTTACCAGTGGAGTTGTGGGCTTCTTGCTGATTAGGCACTTGAAGGTTGCGGAAGTCCAATTTCTGTTAGATAAAAGACCAGGATAATGAGCATGACAATCTTACCATCCAAATTGATAACATCTATATGATTTCAAATCAAATTGGAGAAGAATTGAAGTCATGTAACTATCAATAATTGTCAACATTGTCTTCAATGGTACCTTAGAACCGATAACATAGCATTAGGATATGTTAAGGCATGAAGCTATTACCTAGTGTTGGGTGTCGAGACACACGATTTAATTTAGAATGAACGAATGATTGTTATAAATTCTTAAGAGAGAGTATCTAGTGATTTTTCTATTCATCTGTGGATCTACTTTTATTGTATTTCACTTAGCCGTTTTGTTCATCTTCTCCTTTCTCCTTCAGTCGTTCGTCCAGAAATCTTATCCCATGTGTAAGTAACCAATCTAAAGTCTCCTAATTGCTATATGAATTGTATAGCTTTTTTACTTTGAGAGTTGCACACCCGCAAGACAATTCTCCATCCAATGGAGGCAAAGACCTACACCCCGTCTCTAATACTAGGGAGACAAGGAGATTTCGTCCCGGATGAAATCATTGGGCAGCTTAGGATTTAAAGATAGTGAGAAAGTAAGTTAACAAAATATTGAAGTGATATTTTCAAATACTCGTAAAAGAACTCTACCATAAGCAATATTTATGTTTCTTTACTAAACTCGTTCACCATTTTGTAACAGGTTGCATTGAAGGTTGAGTCGGGTGGTTTTAGTGCGAAGAGCGTGGGGGAAGATGGGGGAAGAGTAGACGAGAAAGCCAAAGAAATTCAAACCAGAATTGAAGCTGAAGTACGAGAAGTGGTAGCTGAAGTACGACAAGTGGTAGCGTGTGTGTCCATGATCGAGCAGAACCTCAACGAATATTCCAATTACATGAAAGACTCGATGGGTGCGTTGTCGACCTCACTACATGATGCACTCAACAAATTGAAGTAGGAATTGGTGCCTCCCCGTGCATCAAGACAGTTTGAACAGGCCACTGAGGGCGTCATCCCCTCGCCCACGCCCACGCCCACGCCCATGGCCACTCCGACCCTTGGTGTATTTCACACTATTGATCAGCATAGTCCGGACATTGAAATGAAGAATGTTGAAATGGAAGAAAAAGATACATTCACGCTCACCCCCTGTTCTTCCAGGTGACAGGGCCGATATCCCCAATCAAAGTCTTACAGCGTTCTCCTCGTACGACGATCCATATTGGCTCGTCTATCGAGTCATCTTCTGTGTTACCTACCCCAAAGCTTCCTATGACGATAGCCACTGGGCCCATTGAAGAGATTATTCCAACACAAACAATATTGGTGCCGTTTGTGGGTCCTTACATGGTTCAGGGCCATGTAGGCAAGCAAAGAAGAACGAAGCACAGAGGACGGTTAGGCAAACAATTAAAAGCGAAGGTAACAAATTACAAACATTCACTTTACTGGTGATAATTAATACATATATATTACCTAGAAAATAAAATACATTTGTTCATAATCACGCATATAACTCCCCCACTTTCATCATGAAAACAGACGGCGATGGTGGTGAGGCTAGGTACCGCAGAAAACCCAATAAAAGAATTACCACTTTCGAACTTGGAGACTCACGTCGCAACGTACATCTTTGATACGATGTTGTCGGCAAGGTTATATCCCACATAATATGACTTCATGTTCAAAATATGTTTTTCCTTTTTATGAGTTGTTTACTTTGGGTTCTGTAGGGAGGTCGTAATTGAAACAACAATCGATCATGTGAGGCGACAGGACTTGTTGACACTACGGCCAAGAGAATGGTTGAGTGATGCAATGAGTATCTAGATTTCTTGTTTTGTTATGTTCATTTTCACTCATCTGTCAACTACCATAACTTAATTGGCAAATGCTCAGATCATTACTTGTGTCTCCATCAATAAAACCACCATTCAACGAGAGCATAGTCTGAACGGACTATGGACAAATTTGTTTTTGCCTACTTATGTAGCGGTATGCATCTTTACAATTAAATTTTTGTACCATGTTTCCATTGACGTCATTCGGTTTATGTTGTATATAACCTTATTATTATGGTTTGTGTTTGCATAGCAAATGATATTGAGTGCGAATGCCAAGCCAGACTTCATTCTGTCGTCCTATTTTGGCATGCATCGCTATATAAGCCACCTCGTTGCATGTGAACGGGTAATATTCTATTATCATTATGCTTTGTGACTTGCTAGAACAATTGCATGTTCAATTCTCATATATTTCGTACAAATCTACATTCCTATCAATGACAATGGACAACATTGGTACATGGCCGTCATCGGCATGCGCCAACAAGTTGTCTATATTTTAGATTCATTCCTGTCGGCAATGCAAAATCTCGGCCGGGAGGAGTCGATAAAGACTTTGGTTAGTATACTCCCATATTTCCATGTCTAGTAGTTGCTACTATTTATGCCCAATGACGTTCTCCTGCTTTCATCTACGTACAGGTTCGCTTCTTCGACGAGGTCTTACCTACGCACATCTATAGTGATGGGGTCCCTATTCCTAGTATAAACAACTTCCCAATCCGTCGACTCGAATGGGTGCCACTACAACAGAATGGGTTTGTTTCATTTTAATTTTTTGGCATTCCTCATATAGTCTAGTCTTTTAATGCGATCGCATATGTAATGTAGGTATGACTGTGGCATACACGTCATAAAATATTATGAGTGCCAACATCTGGATGAGTCTGACATGCCAAAGGTACCCAAATGGTGCTAAAGTATTGAAATTGTTTACAGAAATCTAAGTAATCTGATCTGTAACTTATTTATTCATTTCCATCTTCGTATGTAGTTGATGTTTGATTCGGAGGTTCCAAGGAAGAGGCTAGCGGTGGACCTTGTCCTTCACACGCATAACAAGCATCGATCAACTGTACTTGAGAAGATATATAAAAAGTTTCTCGTCCTAGCAAAGAGACATGCATGATCGTATCAATACAACGATCTTTCCCACTCTCTTGTTGTCGTAGTAGTCGTGATTGATCTAAGCCTTGGAATTATTTATGCTTTGTACTCGTTATGTAATAACCGTCATTCATCAACATGTGAGATTGTTTCATTTTTGTACTCGTGATGATTTGTTGTTATACTTTGTCAAGAGACACAATGTACTAAGCGTACACTTGAATGAAAAATGCTTTTGTTTGGTGGATCATATGTGCAAATTTAAGATCATTGTTGTTTAAGATGAATGGTCCCATCAACAACCTATAATGGATAGTGGCTATGTTGCCTTGTTGACAAGTGCATTCGAACCTTGGTGCTATCGAGGTATGTATGTGATTTGCTTGTCCAGTATTGATGAGACCATTTGTTGTGTATATTGAGGTCATGCTCATTGGACAAATGTCCGTATGTTCCCCTTTAGTATATACTTTGTTTTCTCTTGTTAACAGGATGTCTTAATATCAACCTCTCTCTATACATAGGGTGGTTTCTGTTCTCCAAAAATCCTTGCAAGAGTTTTTCATGTACGTGAGATTTCGAAACATTCTATATTCACCAACGTGTAGGATTACTATCACATTTGACAGATGGAGATTGGGTTGGTGAAAATGGTGATGGCAATGTTGTAGATGGGTTACGGACATAGAAATTTATGTGAAGTGCGGTCAGGGTGTGTGCCGATGATAAATAGTGTTGGAAAGAGAGAATGATTTAGAGAGAGAAATAGAATGAAATGGTGGTGCTAGTGAGATAGAATGAGAGATGGATTTATGTGGTAGAGGTGGTGTTGCATTGGAATCGTAGAGGTGAACTGCTTACTTATGGGCATTTGCGGAGGTGTTTTGGTGGCTGCTATGGTGGTGATGCATGTCAAGAGAGGGGGAGATGAGTTGGGTCTTCCAATGCCAAGTAATTGTGGCTTTTGTGAAATTAAGGCTCAACCACATGAAGCACTGCATTCCTGTTCAAACTTCAATTTATTCTTATAAAACCTCGTTCAAGTTATTCTTATAAAACCTTGACAATAGAAACAAGTATTATACATGCATTATTTTGGTTTACCATTTTTCTCTTAACTGCACATTTTCCTAAACCCACCATTATTCTTCCCTTTAGTTTCTCAACTTCTGGCACAATCTTCAGATTAACTTGATTGAGAAGTAAACCCTTCTGGACTTGGCAATTCAGTAGGACCTAATAATGAAATCTGGTTGTGACGATTCTATGGTCCCATGGATTCCTATGTATCATTTGGTAATGAATCATTCATAGAAGCAGAGAGAAATAGGAGGCTGCTGGTTTTTCATTCATCGTATGAGTCACTTGTTTCCGTAGTGAGTCTTCTTGCATATTTACTCATTGTATGTTAGTTTCGTGACATTGTTAAGTTCTTATAAAGTTTTGTAATCCTATTTGCTATGGTGCTTGTCTCAATGAAAATCATTTGAGGTCCCAAAATTCATTTTTTGAAAATTCTCCAGATGTAACAAGAAAATATTAGTCTTATGGGTAATTTCTACAGAATGCTGAAGGTAAATTTTTCGTTGTTCTTGTTTGGTATGAAGATATGTAGGCATTTGGCATAGGATATGAAAATGGATTTCCATATTCGGTATTTGGTTACTATTTTGTGTCTCTCTCACTATGGTCTTTGGCCACAAGATGGTTTTCTTATGAACGATTAGAACTAAATTAACTTTCTTAGTTGTGTAATGGGATTTGCTGTTTTAGGAAAAGAAAATCAAGTAACAAATTTAATGGGCCTTTGATTCCGGCATCAGTGAAGGTTGGTTGGGGTGATAACCTCCTTTGTTATGCATGAATTACTCTATTTCAACTAGTATGCACCATTTTACTCTATAAAATTAAAGATGTATATTAAGAAGTATGAATATTTCGTCGTGGTCACGTTTCCTTGGATGTAAGATTAGAGGAATTTGACTATTCGATACATACTCACATTTGACACCAATACTCGATTCTGTGTAAGTAGGAGTTTGGTCGGAGATGTTTCTAATATAGGGTAGTTAGCATAGATTCAGGGATGTAAAGCAGAGTCTTTGCTTGCAGCTTATTTGGTTATTAAAGGAGATTTTAAATGTGGTTAGTAGGTTGGAAACAACATTATTGGTCCAACGGTTGTCGATTAACGCTGACTAAGAGTATGCTATTGCATTTGCTCATGTACTTCATTGATTTTCACATCTTGATCTTGATGGCTTAGAGCTCAAGGAGTTCCGATGCGATTTCTTTTCAGCGGGTTAGGATATGAGTTCAAATACCACTTGGACTTGGTGGATTGGGTTAAGGTTGTTCGCCTTTGAAGGATAGAGGTTTGGGAATCTATAAACCCACCATTTTCGACCATGCCTTCTTGGGGAAATGGTTATGGATATTTACTTGTGGGAGGGAGAAGAATTGGAGGAGGGTGGAGATAAAATATGTGGAGTTATGACAACGCTGACGATATTAACAGCTTGTTTGGCATAATCGTTAAGCGCAAGTTGGGCGCCATGTGGTGCCTAACAAGGCTTGTTGCGCGCTGAGTCCAGCACGGGTTGAATGTGGCAACTGGTTTTGGCGCCTGACATGGTTTTTTGGGTGCCACGTTGAACGCGTGTTGGGCACCAGTCACTGGTGTAGGAGATGCCTTGTTGGGCACAAGTTTGAGCGCGTAGTGGGCGCCATGTATAGGTATAAACGCGGTTACTAAACACGTTTTTATTTTACATTGTTCTAGAAACGTTTTCAGTAAAAACATTTTTTTACTTTGCTCTAATAACGGTTGTGTGAAAAACATTTTTAGTGTAAATTATAATTATGTGTAAAGCATATGAAACGTTTTTATTAAAAATGTTTATAAAATTTGCTGTAAAAACATTTTTATGAAGCACGTTTTTAGTGTAAATTATATAATAAACGTTTTTACCTTCCACGTTTTTAGATCAACTTTTTTTTTTGTTTTTTTATTTTTTTTATAAAAGGTTAGTTGGGCGCGAATCAGGTTTTATGTCTCTCTGGTTGAACATATGTAAAATTTATTTTTTTCAAAAAAATTATAATGGATAGGTACATATGTAGTATTTACCAATACGAGCCAATATTGGTCGGTGCGTCTAATACAGACCGGTATCTTGACCTGTATGAAACTAAGCATTTAACGTACTAATATCACTCTAAACTGGTACGTACGTGCTGGTATCGGTCGGTATGATACCGTATCGACAAATATGATTAATACTAACTCTAAAATGAGAAGTCATATGTTTGATTCCAACTTGGTAATGGCTTGAGACACTTCCACTAGCACATTTCCATCTCCAAAACATAATTCGAAAAGAAGAATATTGTGCGCATCATATGTTTGACGGGAGCGACCTACGGGCTGAGGCACTTGATATATGCATATTGCGTGCATCATGGGCGCCAGTTGGGTGCACGGGGCAGAATCAGGACGTAGTACGCCTCCTAGTGAATTCTATGTAGCATGTCCAACGGCTGAAAAAGCTTGTTAATACATAAAACGTGGATCATAAATTCGTTTTTACCTAACATAGAAAACGTTGTTTGGAAACACGTTTTCTTTGTTACCATGTTTTACACAGCCTGTTGAGCGCCATGTTGAGCGCCACGTCGAGCGCCAACTCAAGGTCCCTCTAGAGTTGGCTCCCAACACAGCCTGTTCAGCGCCATGTTGAGCACCACTTCGAGCGCCAATGTGAGGTTCTCTCTGGACTTGGCGCCCAACGCAGCCTATTGAGCGCCACATCGAGCGCCGCCTCCTGGGTGTCTCTTTTTAAATTCTTTTGAAAAATTGACTTTCACAACTTGTTTGCCTTTGCCCGAGCTTAAGTCAAATAAACTTGTTTATTTATTTACTTATAATTATCATAGTTTTATAAGCTTAATTCTAAATTACTCATTGTTATTGTTATTGAGCTTCCCTTTTTTTAAGCTAATGTATTACTTTCCATATTTTTAATTGAAAAATAATGGAAAACTGAGAAATTGTGAAAACAAAATAAAATAAAATGTTATCTGGAATAAGTCGATGCTTTTGTTTACCTTAATCTGTAGTAAGTTTATTTCTTTCTGTTACTCATATCAACATGTTATATATATAAAATACCAAAATCTTGTTCAAAGTTTTTGCAATTCAAAGAAAAATGAAAAAAGCCAAACATCTGTAGTACGTTTGTTTCTATCCAACTGGGAGGCCAATTGTCACCATTTGCTTGTCTAAGTTGTTTTTTCTTTTAGAGAGAAACTAAACCTTTGAGTCGTAGATGTTTTTTTTTGGTAATTAAAAGTGTTATAAAAGGAAAGAAAAAATACACGATTACAAGGGACATACCCCAGGCCTTACAATCCACCACCCAAACAAAGCCAGAAGCAACCAAAAACAGGCTTTAGGCTAAACCATAACCAACCAACAATAAACACACAAGAGCCAAACAATGGACGTTTCCTTGTTTAATGACGAAGACCAAAAACCGCCCCACTATACAATGAATTACATAAAGAAAACAAGAGAACAATTAACGAAACCATTCCAAAGCCCAAACACCGCAGCATCCACCCATCTAAACCCACAGCAAACAACCACGCCCTGTCCATGCCGAACCAAGCAACTTCCATGTAACTTAAATTATTTGTGAGCGAACTCCTGAAAAGGGAAACTAAATATCATGTTAGCCAAATAATTACTTAAAGAGAATAAAAGGCAAAGTAAGCCAACCCATTCCAAAGTGTTACCAAAAATCGCAGCAACCAACCAAACCCAACCAATACCCATGCCAGCAAATGCCATAAAACTGAGGACCAAAAAGCCAGCCACCAAAGGATCTACCGCTAAAGTCTTAGTACAGACAACCAACACATGCACCCAGCCCCTTACACAAGCCGTAATGCTAGGCTTGACTGACTATACATTGAGTAATGAATGTCACAAACAAAAAATATCCAAACTGGACAAACACCCACGGCAATCAAAGGGCCAAGAACAGTCCCCAAACCGAAGGGCCAGAACCGAAAAACAGCTAGTACCAAAATGACAGAAGTAAAAATACCATAAAGGCTATGAACAACCCTCATCACTAAGCACACCATTAAACTAACTCTAGGAATATGATGCTTAAACCAAACAAGAGTCCGCCACACAAATGACAAGGACGAGGGTAACGCGACCCTTGAAGCAATTGATTGGACTTACAAAACTAGAGGCAAGACGAAGATATCAATGTGGTGCATACAATCACCTTAATAATACAAAAAGAAGAAAATATTGCACAACTATCGATGAATGCAATTTCAATTCAAGTTCTCATAGAGAAACATTGATCTGCACCAAGCCACCAATTGACAAATTTATTAAACAATATACTCTCAATTGCTTTTCGTATCTCATAAAATGGCAATGATCAGGACAAGTACAAGTACAACAAACATCTTGAGGTTTGTGCTTAAAGACCATCTATAATCTGCTCATAAAAACTGGAAGAAAACCTGTTGAGCGATTAGTAACAGACAACATAAACAAGTTCAGGGAAACTTGTATTAAAATATACCTCCGGCGCCAAACTGTTCGACCATGTCCTCATTGATATTGAGTCCTACCATGGCCTCATTTTTTTCACAACTCGTCTCGGCCAACACATGCGGATCATGATAGTTTTTTTGAACACTCAGTCGCAACCTTTTGTGCATCGCCTCAGGGCTGCGTCTGCCGGTGTAACAATCCCTTCGGCGGCAAAATACTCGACAAGAAGCCTACCCAATCCCCCAAATCTGCTACCTCGTACAAACAGGCACCTATGACAAGAGTGCTTACATATCATTGTCAAATGAGCCATCCTTTTCATCGGCACCATCTGCATGTTGGCCATACATGCTGTTAGGGTCTGTTACGTGTGTTCCATCCTACAAAGGAATATAGATCCGAACTCAACAATATAGTATAACATATTCAAATTAGAATATTCATAAATTAACGTCGGTAATAAGAGAATGACTAACCGTGGACTGTTCGTTGTAGATGAAATGACCGTCAAACAAACCTTGTGCATAATGACCACTTACGAGCGATGGGTCGCGGTCGATCTGTGTATCTTCTCCAGTGAAATATTGTTGACGTCAACCTTCGGATGGGCCAACATGCATGTTATGGTAGTCATCATCGTCATCATTCGTAAGTGGCCATACCACTTTTACATCTTTGGCAGGTGCACGTACGCCAAGCAGTGGACATTATTTCTTGTATGCCCAACGAGTCTACAGTTACCACATCTTCGGCGCTTTGGTATGATCTTCGGCAAAATGTGATGGATGCCCTTGCCCTTTATGATGGTAGGATCACCTACACTAGGAGGCATAAACGTCCCCTCATCATTGTTGCCGGGGCCCACATTTGACTTCTGGATGGCTAATCCTCTCAGCTTACAAGTTAGCTTTGTGATCTCCTGTCTCGCCTCTTCATACCCTTCTGCTGATTGGGAGGCATAGTAACACAACTCATTACATGCACCTGATAATGCATTGAACCGTGTGACCTACGTGACCCATTCTGGAAGTGGTGTTCGACCGTGCAACGGAGATGATTTTGCAGATATGATCCACCTTGGCAAGATGCAAGTCTTGGGAATTTCTGTCAAGTACTCTATTTTTATGACACTTATCATATGAGCACATGGTAATCCCAATGAATCAAACTTCATGCATGGACATTTAATGGTTTGACTACTTGCGTGGTACGTAATATTCCAACAGCGTTCTGGTTGCGTGTTCTTCAAGAAGTAATACACACAAACGTCTTCGTTCTCAACCTTGTCAACTAAAAATAATGACTGTTTTGATGCCACCTCGTCCTGAAATTTGTAGAACATGGTACGTGTGAAGATCAGCGCCGCATGTTTCTCTGTAGCCTTCAGACCCGTTAACAGCACCAGAGTTGTGTTCTCAGCTTCAGTTTGAGCCTTCGCTTCATTGTATCGTAGTTTTATGAGTGCCCTGTCATATGTTGTTTTCTAGGCCATGCTCTAAGATAAATTTCGTCCATGCTGCTTCAAAATAATCTGGCGTACATTGCAATAGCATACATCGTTCGAACCCTGCCAAGAAACTGTCCTTGTGCACGTTTGTTAGGGCATTCCATTTAAGATGCCACTTACACAACCGATGACGAGCATTGGAAAGAATGGATTGGATGGCGTTGCGCATGGCTTGATCCCCATCGGTCACTATGGAGATTGGTTTCTTATTACCCATCACATCAAGGAATGTTTGCAACACCCATGTGTAAGTCTCAACGGTCTCAGTTGTCAATAATGCACAACCAATTATTGCCGTTTGGAAGTGGTTATTGACCCCGGCAAGGATAACAGACGGCTTTCGGTATGCATTCGTTCGGTATATCGTATCAAATATTAAGACGTCGCTGAAGCACATAAAGTCCACAAGAGAGGCCGAGTCTCTCCAAAATAAATTGTTCAAACAACTTTCCCCATCAACGTCGTATTTGTAATAAAACATGGGGTCTTATTCGGCCTTAGCAGATAAGTATGCTAAGGCAGCTTCCGCATCACCATCACCAATTTCTGCCTGGTGTTCAGCAGCAAAATGATTGTACAAATCTTTTTGTGTGTATCCAACATTCTGGTAACCCCCCGACTCTTGCGCCACGTAGTCCATTATCTGGCTAGTTTCCATGCCAACATTGTGCATTGCGTTAACATTTGCTCTGTCCAGACTACTGATATTTCTATGTGACTGCATAAATCCAATACCAAGGGGCCCTATCATGGGATGGTTGTGGTCATTAACAAAATTGGCTACCACGTATGTACCACGTTTGCGATCAAACTTGATACAGAACGTAGCTTGACATCAAACTTGATACGGAACGTAGCTTGACATCCCACTCTCGTCAATGGTTGTGGTTCTTTCTTCCGCTCTTGTTGTTGAAGGTATTTCCGTTCCCTTTGGCTTTCCTTTGAGCAAACCAACTTTCGTGACACAACCATTGCACTTTTCTTGTCCTTGTGTAAATTATCCCTTCGAACACTAAATCCATGCACCTTCGCAGATGTATTGTAGAACTCTTCGGCAAGCTCTTCTGAGTCAAATGTTAGTTGGTAAACGTCTTCTTCAGTTAACTCATCCAAGCGCTTCTCATGCGGTCCGACAACGAAATTATCCATCTACGGTGACACAGCTATAATCATTAGTACATTTGAACTAGTTGTGGTTCAGGTGACCATTTGGTGAGAGGACTCGAAAAAACAACCATATGTGTTAATGGTGAAGATGATGAATATGAACACATTTTTAAGTTCGCATCACTTTAAACCCCAAG
>JAUMHN010404789.1:0-15287 GCA_032360265.1 Heliamphora ciliata
CTTATAGAAATTATAAGGGTCTAAACTAATAAATGAATCACTAATTAGTCTACCTAATAAAGATACATTCCTAATTTCTAATCATTAACTAATTACTACCTAATTTACAGCCATATAATCAGCCATACAATCAGCCATACAATCTTGCCTAATTACCTCCATACAATCAGCCATATCTTCCTAATTTTCCAACAGTGCTTATCTTCCTTTTGCCCAGACACAATGAATAAGGGGGATAAGAAAGCTCTGAAAAAGTTGAGGGAGGGAAGGAACGCCTCACAAGAGGGTATTCCTGCCCCACCTCCTCCTCCTGCCAAGAGGCCACGCATCATGACCCACCGTCAGAAGGATCTTGACGTGTCCAATTTCAAGGAGTACATCCCCACTACCACCCCCTATGCCAAGACAAAGTCTAGTACGAGGAGCGAAGGGGCCTCCCTTGAGCAAGAGAAGTGGTAAGAGAGCGTAGAGCTTACTGGTAAGAGCAGCGAATTGGGCTCTGACCGGGGAGAGGTGGCCAATCAGAGGGTAGATAAGAGGAAAGAGATGACAAGCACCGGTTCCCCTGAGGGAGCTGGCCAGGAAAAAATCCTCCTTTCAGTTTTCACGGACAAGAAAGTTGGTCTAAAGCTAATCGAGGGGGCTGTCCTTCCTTCTTATCTGACTGGATTAGATGGGCTAACCACGACTGAGCTGGGGTGCAAATTTCATGAGGAGTTTGCCAAGGTATGCTCCATGTCTTATATTATCCGTGTTCTTATTATTTTGTTGCCCTGTTACCCCTTTCCCTCATTATATTCGAAGAAACTAATGACTTCCTACTTGTGTAGTCCATCACTCTGAGTCATTACATGGCCCTTCACCTGGCCAGGAACGAGTATTCCCATCGGACTGACGAGAAGAAATTGAAGGCGGCCAACCTGACCATCCGGAATATGAAGGAGGAGATCGAAAAACTAAAGGGTGATCAGATGAGATTATCCGTGGTTGAGGCAGATCTGGAGAGGGTAAAGTCTTTGGTGGAGGGCCTTGCGAAAGTCAAGACTGAGATGACCATCAAGATGGAGAAGCTTCAAGGAAAAATCTCTGCACTGGAGAGGTTGCTGGCTGAGCAAAAGGAAAAGTATGCTGCTCTGGAGGCGTTTGTCAATGCTAGTCGCGCCGTCATCATGGAGCAGTTCAAGGCTTCTGAGGAGTTCTCTCAGCTAATCTCCGATCACATGGAAAGCTTAGATGTTAGGGTCATGTTTGCAGAGCAATGGGAAGCTGGTTTTGAAACATTCAGACAGCAGGTCAGCGCTCTGTATCCCAACTTGGACCTTTCCCAAGTGAAGGTTTATGACGACGACGCCTCAATTGCTCCTTCTCCCTCCCCGACCAAAGAGACTGAAGATGAAGTTCAATCCAATCCCCCTCCTCCTGGCCCATGACTTCCCCCTCTTCCTGGCCCATGACTTTCCTTCTCTCCTCTGTTATTGTTTTTCTTCCTGCAAACACTTTCCTCTCTGTTGTTTGAGGTACATTTCCTGGCCCATGATTTTCTTGGTTGTTTGAGATACAGTTTGGGAATTTTGGTTTTTGTTGGTTGTTGGGTTTTGTTAAGATACATTTGGTAACTCTCCTCTCTGTTGGTTTTTGTTAAGATACACTTGATAACTTTCCTCTCTTATGTATGATTGCCTGAAACATACTTAGGAAGCTTTGAATGAATGTACATGGATGGCTGGTGCTTGTCAAACACTTAGACTGTGTGCATTTTGTGTGGCTGTATGTTTTCCTTGCTTTCCAGTCTTTTGAGATGCTTGTCCATCATTGGAGTAGCTAAGTGCTCATTCCCGTGTCCTGAGCCCTCAGCGTTAATCTCTCAAATATACACTTCGAGTATATATTGTGGAGTTTGAATATATTTGATTCTCTTGAGCGTCCCAGGTGCTGACCTTCTTCTGATCAGCCCTGGCCCGTTCAGGTTTTCAATAACCTCAGGCGTTGAAGGATTGGGAGCTAATCTTCTCCTGATCAGCCCTAGCCCGTTCAGGTTTTCAATAACCTCGGGCGTTGAAGGATTGGGAGCTAATCTTCTCCTGATCAACCCTGACTCGTTCAGGTTTTCAATAACCTCAGGCGTTGAAGGGTTGGGGGCTAATCTTCTTCTGCTCAGTCCTGGCTCGTTCAGGTTTTCAATAACCTTAGGCGTTGAACGATTGGGGGCTGATCTTTTCTTGATCAGCCCTGGCCCGTTCAGGTTTTCAAAAACCTCAGGCGTTGAAGATTGGGGGTTGATCTTTTCCTGATCAGCCCTGGCATTATTCCCCTTTAAGCTGCATTAATATTATGTAGAAGAAGACAAAGTTGGGAAAGACATGTCTTCATTGAATTTAAACTTGGAACATAAATATTTACACATAAATTCAATTACTGACTTAAGCGGAGTAGCGTTTGAGGTGCTCAGCTTTCCAGGGGTGCTTCAATTCTCTTCCTTCCATGGTTTGTAGTCAATAGGCTCCCCTTCCTTGGTAAGCTTTCACGATGTATGATCCCTCCCAATTCTGTCCTAGTTTTCCTTCAGTGGGGTTTTTAGTCGATAGAGTGACCTCCCTGAGTACAAGATTTCCTTGGTTGAAGCTCCTCTTTTTCACCTTCGAATTGTAGTATTTTTTCATCCTGTTCTGGTACACCGTTGTTCTTAATGCTGTTATGTCCCTAATCTCTTCAAGTAGATCCAGTTCTACCCTCAAGTTTTCATCATTCACGCTCTGATCATATTGGCTGACTCGTGCGTTGGTCAGGTCTATTTCAACGGGGATCACAGCCTCGTGACCGTAGGTGAGGTTGTAAGGGGTTTCGCCAATGGGGGTTCTGGCCGTGGTCCGATAAGCCCACGGGACATTTGGCAGCTCTTCAAGCCATATCCCCTTGGTGGCTTCCAACTTCGTCTTTAGTATATTCAAAAGTGACCTATTCGTGACCTCCACTTGTCCGTTTGATTGAGGATGGGCAGGCAAGGCGTAGTGGACTTGATTGTTGAGCTCATCACAAAATTTTCAGAAATTGGTGTTGTCAAATTGCTTCCCATTATCTGTGATGATCGTTCTGGGGATCCCAAATCGGCACACTAAGGATTTCCAAACGAACTGGGTAGTTTTCTTTTCTGTGACTTTGGCTAAAGGTTCAGCTTCCACCCATTTGGTGAAGTAATCTATAGCAACCACAATAAATTTCATCTGCCTTTGTGCCATGGGTATTGGCCCTATGAGGTAAAGCCCCTATTGTGCAAACGGCCATGGGCTGGTTAGTACATTGAGTTCCACCGGTGGCTGTTTGGCTATGTTGGCGAAGCGCTGGCACTTGTCGCATCTCTTGACAAAGTCTTTGGCATCCTTGAGCATGGTTGGCCAATAGTATCCTGCCCTGACGACTTTTCCCACAAGAGCTTTTGCCCTAGAATAGTTGCCACATACCCCTTCATGGATTTCCCTGAGCACATATATTGTCTCCTGATCGGATACACATCGTATTGTGCAAACGGCCATGGGCTGGTTAGTACATTGAGTTCCACCGGTGGCTGTTTGGCTATGTTGGCGAAGCGCTGGCACTTGTCGCATCTCTTGACAAAGTCTTTGGCATCCTTGAGCATGGTTGGCCAATAGTATCCTGCCCTGACGACTTTTCCCACAAGAGCTTTTGCCCTAGAATAGTTGCCACATACCCCTTCATGGATTTCCCTGAGCACATATATTGTCTCCTGATCGGATACACATCGTAGGTACGGCCTTGTTACACTACGCCTGTAAAGGATTCCTTCCAGAAGAACATTATTGGCAACCTAGAATTTCAATTTCCTTGCCTGTGCTTTGTCCTCGGGAAGTTCCCCGTTTTCCAAATATTTTAGGATTGGTCTGGCCCACTTTGCCTGGTGAATTTCCATGACTACGTTGGCCTTCTCCTTTGGCTGATGATCTATGCTCGGCTGATCAACGGCATTTACTATGACTCCCTGGCCGGTATATTTCTGGTCGGAAGAGGCCACTTGGGCAATGTGGTCTGCTTCCGAGTTCTCTTCCCGGGGGATCTGTTGGATTTTGACTTTATTGAATTGCCTGCATATTCTATCCACCAAGTTCTTGTATTTTTTCAACTTGTCCCTTTTTATCTCGTATGTTCCATTAACTTGTTGTACTACCAGTTGGGAGTTAGATTTGGCTAATAGCTTGTTTGCTCCGCAAGATTTTGCCGCTCGGAGTCCCCATATTAACGCTTCATATTCTGCCTCGTTATTTGTCAAATCGAAATTCAGCTACACTGCTTTTTTGATCTAATCTCCTGAGGGGGAGGTGACCCCCACTCCTGCTCCTCCCTTGCCCTTCCTGGATGATCCGTCGACGTTTATCACTCAAGAATCGTGCATGTTCCAGTCATGCTCTGGGTTCTCCACCCGTCGGTCGTCGTCATCCTGTGCAGACTCATCATGTGGCAGAGTTGCTTTTTCTGGGGGATTTCCTAGAGTGAATTCTGCTATAAAATCTGCCAATATTTGTCCTTTATACGCTGTTCCGGGCACATACGTGATATCAAACTAACCAAGTTCAATCGACCATTGCATCAGCCTTCCTAACATCTCGGGTTTTTGCAATACTTTGCTCAACGGTTGGTCAGTTAAGACCACGATGACGTGGGCCTGAAAATAGGGGCAGAGTCTCCTAGAAGTAACAATCAGTGAAAGCTAGTTTCTCCATTCGGGGGTATATGCTCTCCACGCTCTGGAAGGCCCTTCTAATGAAATACACCGGCTTTTGCAGCTTCTCCTCTTCTCTTACTAAAGCTGAACTGACGGCTGTTTGTGATACAACTAAATACAACTACAAATTTTCATGCGGTACTGGATTTGACAGCAGTGGGGGTGCAGCTAGATACTTCTTCAGCTCGCCAAAGGCCTGGTCGCACTCATTATCCCAGCTGAACACTTTCTTCATTGTTTTGAAGAAGGGTAGGCATTTGTCTGTTGCTCGAGAAACGAATCGATTTAGAGCGGCCACTCTCCCTGTAAGTTTTTGTACTTCCCTGACGCTGCTTGGGGCCTTCATTTGCAAAATTGCCTCAACCTTGTCTGGGTTGGCTTCATATCTCCTCTAGCTAACCTCAAAACCTAAGCATTTTCCAGATGACACCCCGAAGGCGCACTTAGCTGGGTTCAACTTCATTCCGTATCGCCTTCAGACTAGAAAAACCTCCCGAACATTGTGCACATGCTGATCAGCTCTTTTGCTTTTCACTATCATATCATCCATGTAGACCTCAATGTTCCTACCTATTTGGTTTTCGAACATTGAGTTGACCAAGCATTAGTAAGTTGCTCCGGCGTTCTTTAGGCCGAAGGGCATGACTTGATAACAAAATGTTCCCTTAGAGATGATGAACAACGTTTTGTCCTGATTCGGGATATGCATCATGATCTGGTTATAACCTGAGAACGCATCCATAAAGCTGAGCAACTCATGGCCTGCAGTGGAATCAACCAGCATGTCAATTATGGGGAGAGAATAACTGTCCTTGGGGCAAGATTTGTTCAGATCCGTGAAGCCAATGCACATCCTCCATTTTCTGTTAGATTTCTTTACCATGACAACATTCGCAAGCCATTCAGGGTACGTGACCTTCCTGATGAAACCAGCCTCTCTGAGCTTTCTCACCTCTTCGCTAACCACCTCATTTCGCTGCGGTGCAAATACCCTTTGCTTTTGCCTAATTGGCTTGGCCCTCGAGTCAACATTAAGCATGTGCACAGCAACGGCTGGATCAATCCCCGGCATGTCATGATGAGTCCATGTAAACAAGTCTTTATTTGATTTGAGGAACCCTCTCAACGGCTTCTTTATACTGTCTTCCAACTTGACCCTCGTCTTCAATACTTTGAAACGTTTAGAGTTTTCGAGAATGAGATCCTCCAAATCTTCTGTCGACTCACCCCTTCTGAGCTCCTCCTCATCCCTGACCTCCATTTCCTCAATGTGCAGCATCTCTCAATGTTTCAGCTCCTTTAAGGATGTAACATAACATTCCCTTGCTGATGTTTGGTCTCCCCTTACATGACCTGTTCCCTGACCTACGAGGAACTTCACTAACAAGTGGTGCATGGAGGTCACCGCTTTGAAGTTGTTGAGGGTAGTCCTTCCCAAAAAGACATTGTATGCCGACGGGCTTTTACCACCAAGAAGGTGAGCATTTTGGATACCTTCGCAGCGCTATCTCCTATTGTGACCGGCAACTGTATAGACCCCAGGGGATAAACCCTATCCTCGGCAAAACCGACCAGTGGGGACAACATGGGAGTGAGCTTGTTTCTTCTAATGTTCATCTGATTAAATGCATTCACGAATAGGATATCTGCTGAGCTTCCATTATCGACTAACACCCTCCGTACTCGGTGGTTGCCGACCAGCAGGCTGATCACAAAGAGGTCATCGTCAGGATATTGGACTCCTCGGCAATCCTCCTCTGAAAAGGAGATCGTGAATTTCTCCTCCTGGCGTGATTGTTGCCAATGGCCCTGGTCCCTATCACATTCCCCCTCTTCTGTGCGCAGGCACTTCACGTGAGCCTTTCTGGCTAACCGGGTCTCTCCTCCTTTTGCAAAACCGCCTGATATCGTTCTGATTTCAAGTTAAGGTTGGTCTCGTTGATTTGCTACAACTTCCTCTTCAGTGATCACTTCGGGGTTGATCTCTTCTTTGTCTCTGGTCTAGTTCCCTCTGACTATGCTGCGACTGGTCTGCCACGAAGCGATCTAGGCGCCCTGTTCTGATCAAGCGTTCAATCTGATCCTTCCAATCGTAACACTCCTCCGTATCGTGACCATGGTCTTTATGAAATGGCAGTATCTGTTTTTTAAACGCTTTGAAGGTGGTCCTTTCATCTTTTTCGGCCATTTTAACTCCGGTTCCCTTTTAATGTACATTAAAACCTGCTCAAGAGAGGCGTTGAGGGCAGTATAACGACGATTTTGATCTTTGCGTGGTCGATTAAATGCTCGGTCTACGAAGCCGGGCTTGGGGTGGTCCAACGTTTTTTCGGTTTGCCCCCGATCGTCTTCTCTAGACCTCTTTCTCACTCCAGGCTTGATGGGCGGTTCTTCCAATTTCGTTTTACGCGCGTTCATAGCAGTTTCAGCGTTTATATGCTTTTGGGCTATCAATATCAACTCCGCCATATCCACTAGCGGTGCTTTCGACAATGAAAACAGGAACTGAGAAGGCAATAAGCCTCCCATGAAGGCCATCAGTGCTACCTTATCATCAACCTCATCCACCTGGAGTGCCTCATGCTGGAAACGTGCTACGAATTCTCTTAACGTTTCTCCTTTAGTTTGTTTGATGTTAAGCAAACACGTAATAGGCTTTCTGTGTTGTTGGCCCGTTATGAAGTAACTAAGGAAGAGGCGGCTCAACTGAGGGAAGGATTCAATAGAATTTGGCTTTAGTTTTGAGAACCAAACTCTAGCCGGACCTTTTAGGGTGGTGGGGAAGGCTCTACACATTATCTCATCCGGGATTGAGTGGAGATACATTATGGATTTATAGGTGTCGAGATGATCGATTGGGTTAGAGTTACCACTATATATATCTTTTTGTGGCATCTTGAACTTTTGGGGCAACGGGGCTTCCATTATAATGATCGTGAAGGGAGATTCAGTTTTCTGTACCAAATCGTTTAGAGTTGAGGGGGTTTTACCTCGTATAGTCTCCATCACTACGTCGAGCTATGCCTTCATGTCCCGCAACTGTTCATCCCAACTTGCTGTCATCTCAGTTTGCTCCGCCATATCCTTGGGTGCGTTACGTTGTGCCTCGCCAGGTAGTGGCGGAGGAAGACGGATGTTGCTACCAACTTCCTCCACTTCTTCTCCAGGGGGATCAACCTCGAGGTTCGCGCCAACTCCTTGGTTAAGTTGAGGGTTGGCTACCGCCAGCAATGGGCGTCCGTTTCCTTCTCCTTGGATTTGTTGCAACAGGTCTTGGTTCTGCTATACCAACTAGAATATCCTCTCGGTTAGGTGGTGGAGTTGCTGTTGCACCTGGCCTTGGGGATTTGCCTCTGGATGCGGTATGGGGGGAGGAGGCATCTCCTGGCGATTAGTCTCATCAGCAATGGATCTCGCCTGAACCATCTAGCAAAGAAACGACCATCGAATACAAAATGAGTTCCCACAGACGGTGCCAAAATGATGGTGTTCTTTTTTGATCCGGCTCCCTGAGATCCAACTTGGACCTAAGAAGACAAAGCAACGTTAGAGGGGATGCCGGGATGTCTCCAGCGGGGCCCCCTCCGATAATCAAGTCAGTAATCCGGTGGAGTAGAGAGCAAGGAAGAGAGAATAAAATTAGAGAGAGAGAGAGAGAGAGAAAGAGAGAGTCAAAACGTACTAATTTGGTGTCTCATGCCGTTAGTCCTTTATGCAGCACCTTTTTGACACAAGGTGTGGTCCCCCATACTAAGACAATTATGATGGAACGGTGCGAGTGGATACCTAACCTTTGGCTATAGTGCGTGCTAGACACACGCTAGGCTAATCAGATGTTTCACCTCTGACCTGGGTGACATCAAGATAGAGCGGGGGATCGCTGCTGTTCTTCGTGCTGATCAGCCCCGACCCTGCCATGTCAAGGCCGACCAGCCTAGGCCTGCCAACCAGCTGAGCTTTCAAGTTTTAGGTGAAATGACAGGGAAGCTCCCCGCTACTCATCAGAATTAAATGACAAATGAGAAGAAACGGAAAATTTTTATAATTGTCACGGGTTCTAACTTCTAAGGATACTGTGCTCATTATGGCCATTTCAACGCATCTCTTTGTTTGCATGAAAGGAATAAATTTAACAAAATATGTGCTCGGACAAACAACTATGAGTTTAGGAGATCAACCTGAATCCATTTATGAGAAGCAACAACTTTGAAACATTTGGAGTTATTTTTATGCCAGTAACAAACACGCACACAGACACGCGTTCGCACACACTCACATACATATATATTGCGTTAAAATTGGCATTAAAGAAAGTATCGTACCTAGTGCACAAGGCTCCATCTTGTAGCAAGGTCTGGGGCAGGTAGTACGAAGGTTGCAAAAGGGATATTTCAATCTCCTTTATTAAGAAAAAAAGGCTGAATTGCTGCACAGGAAGGTGGTGGATTCAGTGTTCTGAATTATCTGCATCAAACATAATATATACAAGGCATTTTGGGGACACCATGTTTATAGCTGTCATTTTTTAAGGAGATAGCATATCACCCTCCAAATGTGTAATAACTGGGGGCATGCTAAGTGATGAGGATTTTCACATTCCTCATTAATGTGTAGATGAATTTTATCTGGGCTTCTCTTTGTTGGAGCACTACATTGTTGTTCCTTGAATTATCCTGTCGGACCATACCGAGGTCCATTTCGAAGGGAAAATATATTTTCCTAGTTGATCGCATGCCAATAATTTTGCATTGAACTGATTGTTCAAAGTATAGGGTGATGCTGGTATGAAGGGGAGTTTTGCAACTCGAGTCGCTGGTTCTGCTGATTTATACAGGGTGAGTGCAATAAATATCTTGAATCTTTTTACAACAACATACTTATTATGTTTTCTCATCTTAGTTTTTGATAATCAGGGTTGCTACTGAACTTGTAAGAAAATGCCATACATGCATGGCTGGGCGTGCATGTTGCAAAACTTAAGATTACTTTTCCAGATTTTAAGTTGTCCATGGATTAGATTGGTTAATGAGATTGGGGCGTGTTTTTTGGGATCGAAGTCTCTGATCACAGCCCCTCAGTCTATTTATGATGTTTTGGCACCCTAATGAGAATTCTTGTTTACTTCCTATTTATTGATTTTCAATAAGAGCCTGAACTAAGGTTGATTAGTCTTAAGTGCATATCCCTCTGGGTAACTTCTTTGATTTATTATCTTTGTATATGACAAGAGAGGCAGAGGTGGTAAGCAGGATTAGAGAGCAACCTATTGAAGTTACAAACTTTGCGGATATCTTAACAAGCAAACACCGCAGTACACAACAACTAGGTTTCACAATAAGTAGAAAAGAGGTATAAGAGTCCAGCAAAATCATTTGGTTTGCTTTGGGGTGGTTTGGTTTGTTTGATAGTCACACACATATGAATCACAAGCAAAACAATCACACAAGGAGACTCACGATTTTTATGTGGAAAATCCCAATGGGGTAAAAACCACAGGACTTAGTTCAGCCAACAATCCGCTATAACCAAAAGCAAAAATATTAGTTACAACTTACAACTTAAAGCCCAAACCTTACCCCACATGCCTCGGGGTCGAATCCATGAATTTGTTGGTGTACTTGTGGGTGTTCTTTACTAAATGGTTGTGTGTCAAATCCATGATAATACCTCTAGAATCCACCACAGACTAAATTTAGTTCACCAATAACTTAAAAATTAAAATACACCAAGTCAAACTTCACAATGCTTGAATGATATAGAGGGATTAGAGAAGAATCAATTAATAACAAAAGAGTACATGACATCTTTTTATGCTCTCCAAGGTTGTTTCGGTTTTCGTCTAGATTTGTATTATAATAATAGAAGTATAAAGTATTCCAAGAAAACTTGGACACCAATTTGTCAGGTTCCTGAAGTCCAGGCAAAGTTGGAAACCCAAAATTGGCGTTTTCTGTTTGAACAGCCAAAAGTAAGTAAGGACATAGAACATTCCATTTGACTGACCCTTTCATTTCTTGGTAGCACACTCATATCTTGTTCTTGACTTTGTCACTTTGACATTAACTTATTACTCTATGCAGGTTAATAAGCGCAAGCCATATCACAGTATCAATTTTGTTATTGCACACGATGGGTTCACGCTGTACGACCTTGTATCGTACAATTTTAAGGTGTGGTAGCAAATTCAGGCAAACCATCGAAATTATTGTTCTACTTTATTGTTTGAACTACAAATTATTTTGTGATTTTAACCTTTGTTGGTATTGTAGCATAATGATGATAATGGGGAAGGTGGAAATGATGGAAACAATGATAATTTTAGCTGGAATTGTGGTTGTGAAGGTAGGATCAGGACTTTGTTACTTTAATTATTTTTTTATGTCATTGCACTATATTGTATAACCACTTATTTATTGTGTATCAGTTTAAGAATTGAAATTTTATTCTATTACATTGTTAGTGTAGGCCATGGGGAGATGCCTACCAAAGGAGATCACAATTTGATATTGGTGCTGTTATCTTTTCTCTTTTTTCTTTTTTCTTTTTTCTTCCTTCTCTTTTGGAGAAGCATTGGAAATAATATATTTTAGGATGTTAAGATTTCTTATTTTTATTGTGATATCCTTAATTTTATTTCTTTCCTATTTTGTTAATTCTCATTCATTTTGTAAATCCATTCCATTATTATAAATAGATGGTTTTTCCTCTTTTTTGGTAAGTCAAATTCACAAAATTCTTTTATTGTTTTCGGTATCAGAGCCAAACTCTCTATCAGAAGAAAAAAAGCCAGTGCCACACCCGAAACCCTAACAGTCGGTTTCAGTCCATCCCAACTGAAACCCTAACCCGCCACTGACATACCTCTTTGTTGTCGGCTCCACCAGCGCTGTCGCCCATTACTGCCAACGACATCCTCGCCTTTGTCTCCAGTCGCCACCTAAGCTGCATTGCTTAGTCGCTTTCCACTTAGTTCGCAAATTGCAGTCAAGCGCTGTCGCTTGGCCCGCCTTAGCACCATAACCAAAACCCTAAAACAACCCCACCGCCGCCATCGCCGCTGCCGCTGGGTTCCCCCACTGTGGGCGTTTCCCTTGCCGTTGCTGGTTTCTCCTGTCAGCGTTGCCGTCGATTGGTTTGTGGTTCTGATTTGCAACTATTTCTGGTTCTTTTAAAAAATGCTTTGATTATTCCCATGGTCTGGATCCTTGATTGGCTATCCTCGGTTTGAGATGTGCTAATGTGGTAAACTCTTATTTTGTTATTTCTATACCTATTTGGGGCTATTGTTTTGTTCCAATAGCATTGTTTTTTGGTTTGGCCGCTCCATACATGTTTGGGGCAACTGTTTTGTTCTGGTAGCATTGCTCTTTGTTCTGCCTCTTCTTTGGCCTTTCTTTTTGATTGGTTCTCATTGACTTACCCCGCGATATGGCCAAATCTAGTAACAAGGCTGTATCTAGGACACCCCCTCGAACTTTTCTCTTTCTCAGCATGCCTACTCATCGTATCACTAGTGTATTGCTGAATGAAAAAAATTTGCTTCTTAGAGCCGATCTTTTCTCCTCTTTCTCGGGGGCAAAGGAAAGCTTATTAGCTTTTAGAGACTGAGAAGTCACCCCTGGAGACTGACCCTAGGCGTATTCAGTGAGATATTGATAACTGCACTATCTTGGATTAGATCTTCAATTCTATGGAAGAACATGTCTACAATATGTTTCTCTATCATGATACTGTTTCTCGGTTGAGATTTGCCTTGACACAAATGTATGTACATGCCCGCAATGATGCTTGTATTTTTGAGCTATATTAGGATTTTCTTATGCCTCTCAAGAGTCTTTAGGATTTTCCGTGGCTGAATTTTTTGGGTATTTAAGTCTCGGTGGGAAGAATTGGCTCAATATGAACCATTAAGTGATTTTTCGGTTGAGGTTGCTTCTCTCATAGTTAAATGGCTTGCTCGTCAACATACGTATCAGTTCTTGATGGGTTTGAAACCAGAATTTGTGTATCTCCGAATTCAGATTCTAAACACCTCACCGATGCCTTCTTTATATGAGGTTTTTGCTACTATGATTGGTGAGGAGCGTCGACGTCGGTTATTCCAATTCACTCCTCCCCCTACTTCTGCACCTCCAGTTATACTTGATCAGATGGCCATTGCTGCTAGCTCTGGATCTCATGGCTGACCAGAAAAGTTGTTTGTTATCATTGTGGCACAGTGGGACACATTAAAGCTCGTTGCTTCAAATTTCATCCCGAATTAAAGCCATGCAGTGCTTTGAACAAGCCCTCTGGTCCTAAGTCCTCTCGCACCGCTGCCATTGCAGAAAATGTTGTCAGTTCTGAACTTCCTGTACTGCCTGATTTTAGCCGGCTCCAGACTCAGATTGATCAACTTTAAGAGCAACTTGGCTCTCTCACTGCTCGAGCTCAGGGCATCTCATCTACTTCCACCACTATTTTGGCCTCAGATATTCCCACTGCTTTTCCTGTTCGGTCTGACAAACCTACTTTGGTTCTGGATTCTGGAGCCAATGATCATACGACTAGTGAGTTGTCTTTATTTTCTACCCTTGTCCCTTCTGCGAATCATACTGTCTGTCTGGCAGATGGCTCCATCTCACTTATTTGTCATAAGGGTGTTGTGTTCTTATCTCTTGATATTACCTTTGATTGTGTTCTTTATGTTCTTAATTTTGCCTTTAATCTTCTCTCTATTAGCCGTCTTGCTAAAAATCTGCATAATGCTGTTATTTTCTTACTGACACAGTGTTTTCTCCAGAACCTGAGTTCGAATAAGATTTTTGACAAGGGTATGAGCGTGATGGGCTGCATTACTTTGGGGAGCCACCTCTCTCCAGTCTTCAGGATTCTGTCTTGCCGAAGTCCTCATCCTCTTTTTTTCACGCCAAACATTAAATCTTTTGCCATGCTCGTTTAGGACATGCAAACTTTCAGAATTTGTGCATATTATTTATGTTAGATAATAACTTATATATATTAGGGTCGTTTTGTAATTAGTTTGGTGTCTCTTATATAAATATTGGTGTGGTAAAGATGTGAAGTTATGCCTCATTATTCTTCTAATAAGATTCTCTGTCTTTCTCTCTTCTTCTTTCTCTCTTCCTTTAACCCTAAATCACTATTTTACTCTTTAACTTCGTATCAGAGCATCCTGATCCAACCTCCTTTCTTCTTTTCTTTTTTTCTCTATTTTTCTTGTCAAAATTCGTGATTGTAAAAAAAATAAAAAAATTTCCAGATGATCGACTAGTCTCGATATATGCTTCCATGATTTTTTCCTTTTTTCTCTGTTATTTGATATTTTTTTCAAATTTTTTTCATAAATTCGACGCCCATGCTTTGTTCTTCGCCGATCATGCTTTCGTGCTTTCGATCTGGTTTTCTGTTGTTGCGATCTTCCCTATGGGTGTTGAAATCATCTCTATTGGCCCTATACGGCATCAATTTGTTGATTTGAGCACTATTGGAGAGGATTCGAGCTCAAACAGCTTCGGCGCCTGGGGTTTTCGGTGCGTTTTTGGTCGCCGACTGTTTTGCTTCAGATTTGGTTGATCGATCCACTATTTCGACTTGGCTTTGCATTGATTTTGGGATTTCGGTGGTCACTTACGGTTTTCAGTTTGATCTTGGTTTGATTTGATGCTCGATCTAGATTTGGCTTTCTGCTAGATTTGGGATTTCATGCTCGATTTTGGATTTGCTGCTCAATTTCTATTTGATTTCATGCTCGATTTGGGGATTTGATGTCCGATTTGGTGATTTCAGTCTGATTTGGGGATTTTGGTTCACTTTTTGGTTCGATTTTAGTTCGTTTTGGGGATTTGATGCTCGATTTGGGGATTTGATGTCTGATTTGAGGATTTCATTTTGATTTGGGGGTTTTTGGTTCAATTTCTGGTTCGATTTCAGTTGGATTTGGGAATTTCCATCCGATTTGGGATTTCACTTAGAAATTTCGACTTCAGCGATCTGCGATTTGGTGTTTTGGTTTGATTTGAGTTCGATTTTGCGCTTTTGGTGGTCGTTTTCAGATTTGGTCCTCGATTTTGACCTCTAATTGGTAGATTTGGTTTTTCAACGGTTCGCTTTGGGAGTTCGATTTAAGGTTTTCGGTGACTTTGTTTCTTGTTATCAACTTTGGACCCTATTGACTTCATTTGGATTTTTTTGACATTATCTGAGCTTGTGGATTGTTGGGATTTGCCCCATTTGGTTTTCTAGTTAGATCACTTTGATTTTACCCCACATTGTGACACGACCGCCATTGTTGGTTTGCTTTTCTTTGGATTTAACATCCTCTCATCTGCTTGGTTTACTATGGTTACAGTACAGACTTTTTCTGATGCTCTCCATATTAAGCTTCACAAGCTTGTTCAAACCTTGTGTCAAATTCTGCAGCCCTCTTCTACTACCACCTTAGTTAATTTAGGTAATATTGCATGTACGGCTCTTACTTCTCTATCTTGGATCATTGATTCAGGCGCTAGTTTTCATATATCTGGTAATCTTTCTCTTTTCTCTCATTTGA
>JAUMHN010404808.1:0-15285 GCA_032360265.1 Heliamphora ciliata
ATGATGACAAGATTAACTATGCAAATAAAAAGAAATACATGAATTGAGATTAAATATAACCCGATCACCCCAAAAGAAAGGGAATGGGGTTAGAAAGACCGGGAATCCAAGCGAGGTACCTGGATTGCCGGGGAATCCTCAAGTCGGGAAATGTACTCCAATTATCTAGTCCTCGGGGGGTGATCCAAGTAATGTGGGTTTCAATGTAGGTATGGGAGATTAGGGACTCGGTATCTCAGCAGGGTTTTGGCGTCGGGGCTCGGGATCGCTCGATATATCGACAGAGTCTCTCCCACTCAAAATTCCTACTGAAAACGTACGCCGGGGTACAGTATTTATAGAATTCTTCAACCAATGAGGTGTTGCCATGTTTTGGGCACGTCAGGCCATTCGAAGTTGGCGGCCGCCACAATGCAAGTTGGCGGCCGCTGGGTTGGAAAAGGTTTTATTGGTGGCCGTCACAATGTGAGTTTGCGGTCGCCATGTTGTCTAGGGTTTCCAAGAGGTTCTATTGACGGCCACCACAATGAACATGGCGGTCGCCACTTCTGGCAATGACTTAGGCAACAAGTTATCGATGGTTTGGTACAATTTCATTGGTTTTGGAGATTTTGAAGGTTTTTGATGACTGGGTTCAAATACCGAGCTTGGATCAATTCCCGAGGATCGTATTGAGGCACTATTCCCACCTGTTTTTATCATCGAATTCGCCTAAAATTAGGCGGGGTCAAATTGGGGTGTCTACAGCCGGTAGTCTAGAATGTCCGCATTGTGTAGCAATATGCCCTGGTTCACCACAACGATAATAAACGATTCCCTGGTTGATCCTTGGACAATCCTTCTTAAAGTGGTCAAGGGCTCCACATTTGAAGCAACCATTTGTTTTTGTCTGCTTTGTTCATTCAATTGTTTCCTTCTTAGCTCAGTCCCCTCTAGGTTTGAAATTTCTCACAGTCGACTGATGACTCTGGCTTCTGAAAGCCTGTGGCCTTAGAGCACCACTCATAGTACCATGCCCCCTATCTTGCTCGTCGTTAGATTTCTGAACTTGCGCTTCTTAAAGTCTTCTCATCTCCCTTCCCCCACTTTCACATCTTTCTCGATCATTTTTGCCTTGTTAACTAAACTTGCGTAGTTATTCATTTCGAGAACCATCATCCTCGTTCTGATCAAAAAACTTAACCCCTTTCTAAATCTCATGCACCTCGTCTCCTCATCATGTATAAGCTGGGTGGCATATCGTGATAATTCTGTAAACTTCATCTCATATTCTGCTACAGTCATCCTGCATTGTTCCAGATCAATGAATTCTTACTCCTTCTCATATTTGTAGGTTATGGGTTTATATTGTTCATCAAACACCTTCACGAAACGATCCCAAGTAATCATTTGGGGTACGGGAAGTTCAGTTCCTGGCATCGACATTTTTAATAATCGCTCTATGGCTTCCCACCATTGATACGCTTCTCCTCTGAACATAAAAGCTATGAGGTTGATCCTACCATCTGTCTCTACCCCTAGCCTATCCAAAATACGTTTGGCATTCTTCAACCAATTTTCTGCTTCTACAGGGCTAAGGGCTCCTGTGAACTCCTTTGCACCCAAGTCCTTGAATTGCTTGATTAGGGAGTTATTGTTCCGTTCAGCTTGCATTGCGATCCACCTCACATTTTGTTCTGTCAGTCTTGCGATCACCTCCAACATCCTAGCGGTTGGGTTAGGTTTGACAGGTCCTACTTGTGGATATTCTTCTTGCTGCATTTCATTAATTTGGTCCGGGTTCGAAGACGCTCTGTATGAGTTTTCCATGCTTCTCTCTATTGTAAGAAAGGTGTACATTAGGGCTCGACAGAAGAGTCCAACTTATAGACAAAAGGACAAGAACAAACTATCTACAAAAGGTTTTAATGACACAAGGGTCGTCCCACCTAAACCTAAAACCCACTTAGACTTTGTAAATCGACAACAACACAAGACCCCTCCAGGGTTATCTCCCCAATCTGATAACTTGCTTAGACTTCCAATTAGGACCATGCGTCTACAGAACGCATTTTTCAAATGAACCTCAAAGCCAGTCAGTCAGATGCCCGAAGGCAAAGGCATAACAACCCCAAGCCTAAACCACTCTTCTCAATAAACAGCGAGACGACACACTTAACCTACGGTCCACCACAGACCACACTCTGATAAGTCTACAAAACCTATAACCTAGGGCTCTGATACCAAAATGTAATACCCCACTCTCGGAAGGCACTAAACCTACATAGAGGGATGTGATTCCGCCGCAGACCGGCAGCCAAAGAGAGGGACAGGAGATAAGGATATTAAAAAACCAAACAAGAACTTCGAAACAACCATTACACTTAATGTCAAAAGGGGAAAAGCATGAGTCACTAGAGACTCGCCATCCCAAGGCATACATTACTTCTAAAAGATCAAAAACCTTTAGATCTTATACATGAAGCTTTGCCAACATTAAAACTAAACAAAATAAAAATTGGCCAAAACGATTCCCAACACCAGATCCAAAACTACTCGACGACGCTTGTGGTGGACCAACTCCTAGCTGTTCCTGTTATTTACAACCACAGACGTTACAGAAGAGTGCACTTAGCATTATCATGAATAGAAATGATAGTTACTTAGTTAATGATAACTGAAAACTCTTTCTAAAAATAGTTCATCACATTTTTCACAAAAAACAATAAAAACTGCTGCATTTGCTTGAACATGAAAATATCACCAATTATACAGAACCTTCTCAGTACTGTAAACAAAAATATATTCCTGGCTTAATCACCACAATTTAAAATGAATAACCACTTTCTCAAAACTACAACTAAACCCCAACAGTGTCCAAGTAGTCATTAACCTCACGATCGGGAGTTCTGACGGTACCGTAACCTCAATTCTCAGTGCACGGATAGCAATGTGATAAAATGAGAGCCACTCTCTCCTAAGCAGAAGTGGTATGTGCTATAACCCGGGACTCAACCCAAAGCCTTTAAGGCAAAAACCCCTACTTAACGAAAAACCTCCCTTATAGGGACAAATTAAAAATCCATAGTTGGGTAACCTCCCTCAAAACGGGATATAAAAGAGCTGAAAACCCTTGTAACATGGCACTTTGGAACAACCACAAAACATTAACCATACATTTATAATAACATCATGCTAGCTCAAAACATCATAGATAGCATACTTGAATTAAAAACATCATGGCTTTTGAAAACAACAGGTTCATGCGATCATCAAACTGGTCATAGTTCAAAACATATGCTTCAAAGCATTTTCGTGCGTCATTTACATAAATTCAAGTTCAAGATAATGGCTAAGCACTCTCACCTTGTATTATATGCATATGAACTGAGCCTCCCCCGGCAAGCTAAGCAGGACCCCCGGGTTCCACAACCTCCGTGCCTAACAAGCAAAACACGACTCGACCGTTAACACAGAATTCTCTCCCTTTAGCATTTGAAACTAAAATGATTCTGACCATGGAATGTTTTCTTGATTTTTGGGACCATGGTTACTTTTTTTTTAGGTTTAAGGGGTACTACGCGCTAGCCTAATCCTTCACTTGTTTAAGAATTTTACTTAACCATTTATTACTCTCTTCCAATCATTAAATTTTAAAGTACCATAGCATCTTGAGATACTTAAACTTGGAATTAGATTATGATTTTTGGTGACGATTTAGATTAAACTATTCCCTACAACTTTTATGTTTAACACCAATGCCAAAACCAAAGGAAAAAGGGTGACTAAAGCATTCTTAAGAAAAAATAGTTCAGTACTTTTCTCAAGATTTTACCAAAAATATGCTTTTGTTGGTCTTGGGTTTGGGATAATAGATCAAGTCCACATTAGGCCATTTTTGAGTATGTTTTATTTTAACATATACCCTACAAGTTTTATGTTTAGAGCTAAGGGTAGTTGTTTGGAACATGTTAGACTTTTTGGCCATTTTAGAAAATAGGTTTGGTTAGTCGCCAAAACTCAGTAGAGCCGGTTTCGGACAGAGGGTTTGAAATCGTTCTGGGGTATCATCCCGAGGCTTTAAGATCTAATTGCTGGACAGCTTCTAGTTCAATATCTTAGATACAATTTTCATGTACACCACTTTTGGAATAGGTCACTAAAAATAGGGGTTTTGGGCTACACAAAAATATGTGACAGAGATGTCCTTTGAGGGATGAAACTTAACAAAGACTTTTAGAGAGGTTTTGACCTAACAAAACACAATATTTTGTGCTCATTTTTGGTGGGTAGATATATATAAATGTTATCTACAACCTTTATGGTTTTACCAAAGTTCTGATCTCATTGTCAACTAGGGTTTTTAGATCGATAGTGTTGACTTGTCGAAAAGCAACACACTTTGATAAAATTACAATATCTCGAGTTCTACCTATTCAAATAAGTTGAAACGAACATTGGATGAAAGATAACACAAAAATATAAATCTATATATAAAGAACATTCTTAGATCAATTTTCTACATTGAGTTATGGTGTTTCAAATTTAGGGCAAAAACATCTATGTTCTCAAAAATCAAGTCTCTTATGGACCAAGTCTTCTACTTATGATACGTCAAGTTTTTGTCCCATTTCTTTGCATGCTTGTATTTCAGACATTAATATCAAGGTTCCAGCACACTTATAGGTCATCAAACTAAAAGATAACCACACACATCTAATATCATCCATAATCATAACAGTCCCAAATTCTTCACTGCGACGCCATTTCGGTTTGATTTCGGTTCTTGATTCTTAGAGTGTTTAAAGAGATGTGTTGAGGAATATTTTGAGAGACATTAGACATAAGGTTTAAAGGTTTTACTTACCTGTTTGAGAGATCAAAGGAGGGTGGAGGATGGGTTTGGACTTAGCTTTAGAAAATTTCCCTTGATTTCTTCCTTTTCTTTCTTTTTCTCCCTCAGACTCACCTTAACACTCAAGAGCAAAGAGTTTCTGGTCTCTCCCCCTCTCTTGAACAAAAATATCATGTATAGAAGAGGGTGTTTGGCTTGCTTTATATAGGCAAGGGCTAGGGGACACAAACGAGACAAAAAGTACTCTTAAAGGACTTTTTTCTTCTTTTTATTAAATGAGACTTGAGATGAGTTTAGAGGGTGCAATTTTTTAGGGCTAAAAATCAGATATGGGGAAGATAAATAAAGCTAGGGGTCAGTTTGGGGGACAAAAATCTCATCCCCCATCAATCAAGGGACTTTTCTTGGTTTACGTGTCCTTATTGTGCAAGAAAATGTATTAAAAGTTAATTTTATATATATTTTTGGTGTCTTTTCCTACTGAGACCTATTATTTTAGTATGTTTATGATAAATTTAGTATTCCCATGTATTATAATAGTTTCCATAGCAATTGATTAAATAGAAGTAATCTTTTAAGTCAAATTAAGCTATTTTGGCAATATCAGACTTTTTAACTTACTTTGTTGTGTATGAACATCAATAATGATTTGTTTCCTTTTGTTAACCTATAACACCATATTATTATGTATATTACATGCTCAACATGTATTGGATCATCATAATACTTAATTTAATACATTTCTCATCATTTGAAGCTAAAAAGAAAGCAAAAGCTACTTCTTGGCACTCTTCCCAAGGTAGTCGGCCACTAAGGGGTATTTTTGTTATTTTTTATATTATTTTGTCTTATACTACTTAATTGTACTTAAATTCTTGATTTAGGATATCCATGTGTCAATTTGAGTTTTTAAGACTTTTCGAGCTTAACTTTTGTCTCAAATAACTTAGTCTTATAACCTTGAGTTCTTAACCTCAATATTAGGGTTTTAATATATGCTTGTGTGGTTCCCTCTCTATTTCAGGTCTCATGCTTAAAAAGGTTAAACAATCGGGCCGGTTCTTCTTACCGAACTTAAGTTTGAGATTTCGTTTCTTTTGAGATGTTCTTTGTTTTTTATTCGTATTCTTGAGTTCGGGTTATTACAAATCACCTCCCACTTGCCTCTTTCACAAGTCTTCGATGATCAATTCACCCTCTCCCCAGGCCTTTTTGGGGGCCTTTTGTTGTACCCTCAGGGGGTTAGTTTCACCCTAACTCAACCATCAGGGGTGCGCTCATGCCGATCCATAAACCATGAGTATCCAAAATCGTTACACTCTCAACTACTTTGTGTTAGGGCTGATATTAAAAATTATAGATTTTATTTGGTTTTAGTATTTAATTTTATTTTTTAATAAAATTAATTTCTATTTTATAAAAAATTTTATGAGTAATGTATGCAATATCATTTCCTTAATGTTATGCATGAATATTCTTTATTCTGTATAGTATGTAATCTGGTGAGTAGGGTACGATTTGCATACAGAAGACCATATTTTAGGTTCTTGCAGAATATAACTATTTGTTTATAGTTTAGATGAAAATAGGCATACCATCGATACGACTGTACTACAGACTTTTAGTAGGCCTGTCTTAGGTGTAAGGAACAGATAATAGCGTCGTCTATTGTTCTAACTCTCTATACTAGTACACTTTGTATGTATTGAACGAGACATATTAGGATCATTAATTTTATACTACTATATAAATTAATTCATAACCTAAGGTTATTGTGAGAGTGCTTATACTCTTAATCCTAAAATAATTATTATTTGCGTATATTTAATAGTCATTGTTTTAATTCATTATAGGGTGCGATCTTATATGGGTCTATATTTTCGGTAAGTTGGATAGTGGTATTAACTATATGGTGAATATTAATTATTGACAAAATTCACATCTCGATTGTTCAGGATTAAGGATACCCCTTTAAGGAAGTTTATAAATTTTGACCGGGCCAAACTCTGCAGATTGATTTGATTATTCGGCGGTCAAATAAGTTAAGCGGATGGGCTTAAGGAATCTAAAGATGCCGATTAAATTAAATTGTCAATAATTAAATTTAATTGGCGATTATCAAAAATCTTAACGTGAGAAGATGAGTTAAGCATTTAATAACAGGAGCTTAATGCAAGATGGTCTTTAGATTATTGCTCAGAGTATAGTTACAGTTCTTTAGTGGTGTGAACTGTAATTTAGTATTTTATGAAAATTGTAAAAATTGCTGTAAGGTTTTTATAATTACAGATACCACTGTGAGGTTTACATAATTATAGAAATTGCTGGATGGGTATCTATGGGTTACACTAGAAGTTTTTATTATAATTATTCCACAGGTCCCTGTTGTAACGCTATAAATATGCGGGTAGGATGAACCAAATTCATAACTCGTCTTCAAGACTAAGGTTGACCAGGTTCTGCCGGTACAAGTTCTCAAAGGATTGTACCCCACACTACGTTCTGGAATCGTATAAGGGAGTCTGACCGGAGCTTTAACTCAGAATCAAGAGTTCGTAGTTGGAGAATTGACCAAAAAGGTATTCATCTAAATTAACTGTGGTGACACGAATTTTATTTTGATCGTTCGACATCAAAAATTTTTATCTGGAGTCCATTTCAGCGATTACCCATCTAGTTATTTTTATTGAAAAATTGTTTACAAACATAATGATCTCGGCAGTTTTGCCTCCAACAATCTGTATCAGAGTCGTTTTGTTGTTTTGTTTACGGTTTATCGAGAGGCCAGGTAGATAGAACTATGCTAACTTTGTTTTGCAGGCATTCTACTCCCTATTTTATAATCATCATTATTTTTATATTTGATTAAATGGTGTGAATAATGATTTAATTATTTTTTAATCACGAGGGTTGATTGTGATAGTAGGCTTTTAGGATATCAACTTTAAGTGCACACCTAGGGCCACGACTTTGCTTATGATAATCCCTCAAGAGCTCTTGGGATAAGAAAATATTATCCGAGATACTCCGACCCTTAAGAAAAGTTGACTGAGCTGGCGAAACGATCTCAACCAATGAGCCTTTGACTCGATTCGCAATGATTTTAGAAATACATTTGTAAATAGTGTTGCAGCAAAAGATACGCCAGTACTCCTTAATGGATGAAGGGTTGGGGACTTTAGGAATCAGCGCAATAAGAATAGTGTTAGTCTCCTGGAGGAGATGGCTAGACTCAAAGAAACTTTAAATCGCCCTAATAACATCTTGACCCACCACATCCCAAGCATCTTTGAAAAAGCCAGCCAAGAAACCATCCAGGTTAGGGGCTATATTAGCTTTAACGGACCACATGGTAACACAAATCTCATCCTTAAAGACATCTCTCATCATACCCGCAATACTTTGGGGATATAAACGATTAGTGACAAACCCCTCTAAATCTCTCACCCCAACCCTATCCTCACAAGAATTTGTACAAAAAAGGCCATGATAATAACCAACAATGATCTCAGAGATATGGTGCTTCTCAGTGTAGACCACCCCATCCTCACTCGTAACCGAGGTAATTTTAGATCTATTACACTGGAAGTTAATAAATTTGAAAAAGAATTTGGAATTTTTTTCTCCCAGATAGAGCCATTGAATCCTAGACTTTTGTTTCAAAAAATTTTCCTCAGCCAAAACAAGCTCAATAAAGGATTTACATGCCCCCCACTCCAGGTCGTACAACGCAGTATCGCTAGGGGTCAGGTCAAGCCTAAGATGAAGGTCCTCAAGAATAGTTCTCTGGGTAGCCACATGATTGGATATATCGCTATACGAGTCCTTATTCAGTTTTTTGAGTTCAACTTTCAACAACCTTAGTTTTTGGTAGACCATATACATATCTAACCCCACAACATTTGTGCTCTAAACCTCCTTCACCAAAGGGATGAGTTTTGGGCTCTGAGCCCAGAAGTAAAAATAGTTGAACGGCTTCCTAGACTTAACACCCCCAAAGTCAATCAGGATATCAATCCTAGCATGATACAAGATACCAGGAGGGCCAAAAAATGCACTAGATTTCAACGTAGAGATGACCCAAGCCTCATTAACAAGAGCACGATCTATCATAAACTTGATAAAACTATCCCCCTGATGGTTATTGGACCAAGTAAATTGGATCCCACTATACCTAAGATCATCTAACTTAGCCTCATATAGACACTTATTAAAATCATCCATATGCACTGGCCATTTGCCACAACCCCCAACACGCTCATTTGGGTACCTAATAGCATTAATATCATCAAGCACCTGTGGCGTTGGGATTTTGGGATTTTTGAAAAATATTTAAAAAATATGGGATTCAAAAGATGTTTAAAAAAAATATTTTAACACCTTGAAAACTAAATTTTAAAAATCTATTTTTGTTGAAAACGGAGTCGCCATTTAGTTTTTCAAAAAAATAAAAAAAAAACAAAAATGGCTACTGATCTTTAAAACGTTTAACCAGAGAAAAAGGGTTCGGGGGCTAAGATACGAATCAGAGAAGGTGTTCAGCACCCCGTTCACCAAATTATAAAGTTGGCCTCTACTAATCATCATTGGTTCTTTAATAGAATTTCTCAAATGCATGCAAATAAAAAAAGTGGAGACAAGGAGGGAACATTCAAAATCAAATATGAAAAATACATAACATATGTACATAGCACTCCAAATTATGACAAATAAAGGGGTGAATTCCTAAATCCTACGGCATGCAACATCTAACTAAATGATACATGGAACATTCTCACATGCAATTTTATCAAAATAATCTAAACTAGCATGGTTCAAAAGAAAGAGTAAAAATAGGCTCAAGATGCTAAAATTACCTAAACATGATTTCCTACAAAATAACCTAAACTACTCTAAACATGCATTTAAAGAAAATAGCCAAAACATGCATATCACAAACATTCATTTAGAAAGAAAAATATGAACATGATAAGTATTAAAAATGAAAGATGCACAAGAATTCTATATTTTAAAAGAAAGTCTACTAACAAAGGAAACAAAAATAAAGGTGTTTAACAAAAGAGAGTTTGAGAAGAAAAAGAAAATGAAGAAGAAGTTTGTAAAAGAAAAAGATGCCAAATGAAAAGGTTAGAAAATACTACTAAAAGAGAACCTAACTATTTACATTTCATGAAAATAAAAGGAAAAAGAAAGAGAAGAGAAGAAAGCAAAAGAAATGAAAAGAATGATAGGGTTTTTACTATTTATAAAGAAAATTATAATGCCATTTAGAGGTGATAATTAATTTAAAAGTCTTTTTGTAATTTTTGGGTTTAACAGAATAAAAGAAAATTGCCATGAAGAAAATAGGACTATATATATAAAGAGAAAGTGGAGCTTTATAAGAAAAATAAACACTACTATTAAAAGAAAAGAAAAATAGAAAATAAATGCTTGGAAATGAGTATTAAGCTAATATTGAGAAAAAAAAAGTAAAATAAAATGTTAGCATTAAATGAAACGAAAAAGAAATGAGACATTAAAATAAAATTACATTACAAGAAAAGTAAAAGAAAAGACATTAGTATTAGATTGAAGATTGAAAAGAATGCTAAATGGAACAAAGAGAATAAAATGCTTAGAAAAAAAGGATTACACTAAGAAAAGGAAAATGAGAGCTAGGAAAGAGATATTAAGCTAGAAGAAAATTAAAATGGAGCATTAAATGTCACGCCCCAAACTCCGGGTCACGCGAAAAAGCCACTGAATAACCACCAAAATCGCCCGAAACAAGGGATTTAAAACCAGACAGCCAAACAAGGCCAAGACCTTTGTAAAAATGTACTACCGATGGTTTATTGATTTAAAAGAGTAGCCCAAAGATTACAGTTACAGCCTCATAGCTAAGCCTTTAAAAACAAAGTACGTGCTTTGAATAAGAAAATCTTTTCGTTTTAAAAGAAACTTAGGCCATTCCAAAATCTTCCTCGAAGCACAAAACTTTAAATGGAGCATAAATTATTTGAAAATTCTATTTGTAAACCATTTATCCCAACACCGAAAGACGAAATATGAAACTACGAAAAACAACAACCGACCTAAGGTTCTCTCGAAAGCATTAAAGCATGCATACATCCATAATCATAGTAAACGATTTACAACATGTTACAAATAAACTTGAAACATATATAACATGTATAAGCTACCTATCAAGACAAAACAAACGTCTTGTCATCAGCCACCTCCGGGCATCACCGGGTTAACCTACAGGAGCACGCTTACCTAAAAAAGGTTTTGCAGCAAAATTCACACCGTGAGCCGAAGCTCAATAGGAAACGACAGTAAAGCTATAAAGTAAGAAATATGTAATCACAAGCATATGGGCTCAACCACATGAGCCAAAAAGATTTTTCCAACCCAAAATCACAAGTTTTCCATCAGGCTAACACAAGTCTCAAAACGGTTTTATTTTATAAAACCCCACATTTTTGCCCTCAAAACCATGCATATCATATAGTGGGTGCTAACTCAATCACAAAGCCAAAAGGTTTTACATCATAAAACCCCAACTTTCCCATTTGACTCCCAAAATAGTTTTCCCTTCACAACCAAGCATTTAAACAACGCAAAACAACATTTTACAGTTGAAGGAAAACAATAACCAAAACATTACTTTCCCACTCGGATCACACATCGAGGAAAGATAAAAACAGTAAGTTGTAATAAAACAGTATGCTCCACTCAGGCCACACCGCCGAGGAGAAGAGGTAAAACAGTAATCAAAATATCATTTTCCTCGCAGAATGTACCATCGTGGAAAAGAAGAATATGATCCTATGTACCAACTCAATCATAAGAGGATAGAGGTAGCAACTATAGACCCCTGTTCAGTATCTAACCCCCAGATATCGTGGGATCGCCTAGATACACACAGGTTCTATAGGGAGCACCATGAACGTAACCACTCAATTTACGGGTTATGACCCCGAGGGAGCTGAGCACCCATCCGTCTCAATTTATGGGAACTAACCCGAAGGACCTGAGTACCTACGCTGCGCACGTTTTTGGACTTACACCGAGGGCAACTCGTGCCAAATACACGTCATCCCGGTACATCTAGATAATCTTCTAAAAATAGTACCGTAGCTCAACTACGAAAATATTTTCTCAAAACAATACATTATACATGTATATAGATCCATCCATCAACATGGAGATCAACAAAATATTTTTAAAATGTATTTCTCCGTTTTCAATAAAACGTTTCAAAAATTGAGACTCAACCCCGAAAGCGAGCTCCAAACCTCCAAAACATAAAATGTTGAGATTTCATCAAAATCCCTTATTTTCCACCGTTTTCAAGAAAACCCTTTGAAAACCACATTACCACGTGTCATAAAGCATTATAAGCTAAGAAAAGCGAACAACATACTTTCTATCATAAAAACAAGGCTTAAACAGAAAATATGACATTTGATGCATTTTCTACCGATGAAAAAGCATACAATTACATATATTACCCTTATAACAATAGTAGGTCTAGAATCCTACCTCGTTGGGTTAAAATCCGACGTCTCGAAAATTAAACCTCGACGAAACAGAAATCTGACCGGATATATATATGAATCCCCCGGCACCAACATCGAGGATCCGCAGTCTGATCGCTGAAAATCGAGCCCTGGGCCTTCAAAATCTAGAGAGAAGGCAGAGAAATGGGAGAGAGAGAAACTAGATCTGAAATTTCAAAATATTCCAAAATATCTCCACGCCTGCTATTTATAGAAAACACCAAAAATCCTCAGTTCAGTCGACTGGACCCCCCACTCCAGTCGACTGAATAGCCTACTAGAAACACGAAAAACATCCACCGCCTTGGTTCAGTCGACCGAACACCCTAGTTCAGTTGACCGAACTATAAAAACTTGGTTCAGAGGACTGATCTAACCCCTCCTGTCGACCAAACCTCAGAGCAGTGTGTTTTTTTGAGTAAAAATTGTTTTTCCAACCTTAAGCCAAATCAAACAAGCCTCAACGGAACCCGACCACACGCCAAAGATGTACCTAACACCTTCCAAAGGTTACGAGATAACTCGAACACTTAATCATTTCAAAATGAATCAGGTCGGGGTCTCACATCTCTCCCCCTCTTAAAGAAATTTCGTCCCCAAAATTTAACACTGAAACTCAAGCTAAACAGCAGCCCGTAACCATCAACAATCTCATATGCAATCCCAGCAACACTGTACAATAGAAGAAATGCCCCGGCAATGCTGTACAACAGTAGACATGCCTCAACAACTGAAACCCCAAAAATTATCGTTACAAAACTAATACACAACTATCATCATGCAAGGCAAACACGGTGTGAAAAATCAAACCCACACAAACTACGCGCACGGGCAAGTCCCACTGATATCACTGTCATCCTGGAAACATCCCTGAAATACCGGATCAAAATCCATCTCACACCGCCAAACCCCAACATAGAGCAAGGAACAAATTCACCACGGTATCTGGTCTCAAACATGCTCTATGCTCGAACACAGAGACTATCACTCTCGTCTTCATTGCCACATACTGGCTCAATCACATCTCACCATGCTCCCCAAGGACCATCTCCACAAGTCCAAACACACGACGTCAAGCCCTGACATCTGTCACAGGAAGTCACACACACTGCACACAAACTTTACTCAAGTCTTGACGATCACCAAATGACCACCGACTTTGATACCACATCATCACCCTACCGATGCTAATATCTCCATTACTGAAGCTATCATGACACCAATCCACGAGTAACAACACAACACCCAATTCCAGAGAGAAGCTCACCAAAGAGAAGTTCACTTAACTCACCTAGAATACCAAAGAACAGATCTCATCAAACTTTTAAACCTTCACCCTCTACCCAAACTTCCATCACGAACCACAATTCTCACCTAGGAGAAACATCAGGTGGTACACCAATGTCCCAGACAAGGTTTCACACAACCGAAAACCAATTCGACATCAAAAACTCACGCAGTTGCCTGACCCTAACAAGTCACTTGGCCATACATGTTATGTAGACAGAACATCTCATAGGTATCCAAAACCTATATCATCCAAATCATAACTCTCATGCAATAGCACGTCACTGCACATCTCAACGTCTTATCATCAGATCACTGATACCAAAACTGCAGACCAATCTCATGTCGAACACGATCACCATCATCAGACAAAGCAACAAAGACTGTCATCCAACATCAAACCACACACGCCTAACACATACAGTAGACCTTTGGGTCCACAATAGCACACTATTCAGGCCCAAGATACCAATCAAGACTTGCATCTTACACTTTTCAATTTCCTCACATCCAGACCTCATCACGACCCTTCCGTTCCCAACCAAACAATCGTGTTGGTCCGAACAAGCCACGCCAACCAAGGCTTCTCCAACATCATACTCTCGAAACCACCATCTATACAAACAATAGTTATTCCGAAGCATAACACTTACCACAGTCGACAACCACTTCTCGACCCCAAGAACTCTGAGCAGTTCCAAGTCCCAAACAGGACCCAAGCCAAACTCACAAAAGTCTACCAAAAAACCCACCAAACACACATCACAGCCGTACTATTTCGATAAACCCCCGCTCTGACAAGAGCTAGAGACACAACCATATGCACACAATAGTCAACGATCCTTAATTGATCCCTGTAAAAGAACTTTACGTCTCGACATCAACTCCTTTGTCGACAAGAGTCATCACAAGCATTCCAGTCTACCAACCGAACCTCATATAGATCACAATCCAAATGGTTCGACCACCCGTTGAAACCACGAAGGATTAGTCCAACCATCACCCAATCACAGTGACACAAGTTCCCGAGTCACAACTCCAAGGGTCACACATAGGTACAAACCTACTGAGATTCCACAGTCTCAGAACACAACCAAATCTGAACCAAACAAGAACCTGGCATATCTATCCAACTGAGATGAAACAACTCACACCAGACAGTCATCTACAAGACAATTGTCCACAAGAAAACTCTCTCTCTCCTTCCATCCCAAGGAAAAAAAAGGCCAACAAGAAACCATGACCCAACCTCGGCGTACTGGGAGTACTCCTTAACACTTAGCCTCTAAGAACTCTATAAGTCCTAACTCGAGACCACATCGACTACAATCGCACAGCTGCTGTCAACCACGATCATGATACTCAAACCATCTGCTACACCAAGCTCTCAACGCTCAGACCTCATTCACATACGTTAACACCATCCATCAGCATACTTGGCACAACACATACCATTGTGCCCAAAACCTCACTTCACAAGGTTGCGCTTACTCACCTACCTAACTCCTGCTAGAAAAACCACAATCACGTCACAGCCTTAAGCTCACTGTCCAAGGCACAACATCAAACAAAGGGAACCCAATTCTGAGACCTTTCATTTAGAGTTACTAATAACTC
>JAUMHN010404818.1:0-15285 GCA_032360265.1 Heliamphora ciliata
CCGAAGGACCATAGCCCCAACTACTACACCGTTAATTGGAGTTAACCAATGCAACACATGCAACCCTTGTGACACACAACGCAACACATGCATCTCGTACAACGTACCTTGTACAACATACACAACACATGCCTCTTCAGGACCACTTTCATGTCCTTCAGATACCCGCACATAAAATGCATCGTTAGGACCACTTTTTCGTCCATCCGATTTCTACGCACACATGTAAGGTTAACTAGAGTTAACGTATATTAAACCCCTTTTCCGTCCCCGTTAACTAGAGCTGTCTCTCACCGAACAACTTTTCTGTTCACTGACAACTTTTTTGTCCACTGACCACTTTTTCATTCAGAACACGTTGGACTACTTTTTCATCCACGAGACATCGAACCATGTTTCCGTCCGTCCGCATAACTAAACACACAGACGTGTTACTAAAACCAGAGTTTTAGATACCGCAAGACCACATATCCGTCCTGCAACATGCATAATAAAACTGGAGTTTTAAATGCACTAACCACGTAAAACACAACGTTTCACACAACAACGCCACATAATCCGCCATGACATCACATGCCACACTGCCCGACATTCGCTCACCAGGACGACCCGCCGTCTCACTCGGACGACCAACAATGGAAAACCAACACCTAACCTGGAGGCCAACACTAAACCCCCCACAAAACAATTTTCACTAAAACCCCACCTTAAAACGAATAACGGACCCACACATCCCGTACATAACCACCATGCACACAATCGTGCCCCAACCATCCGCATCTAACCATGCCTGTCACCCCCAAGGACGACATCTAAACAAACACCCGAGGTCACGACATGACGCTCGAAGCTACCACACAACCAACCGAACCCCAAAAAAAATCTAACAGTATTTCAGTCGACTAATTCCATATATTAATCGATCGAATACCATTGAAAACCAATTAGAAACCAAGGTCCCAACCACAAAACAACAAAACATCAGCCCAGGACTTCAGTCGACTGGACCTTAGTCCCGAGTCGACTAAAAACACACTAGAACAATCAAAAACCCAAAACAGAACCACTTCATTCGACTGACCTTCAAGGTCCAGTCAACTGAACCCCAAAAACCATGATCCAGTCGACTAATCTCCTCGATCCAAACGACTAACCTCAGGCTGAACTCGACTCTGGGCTACAGTTTTAACCCTCCAAACCTCGAATCGAAGTCTCCAAACTTCCATCCAACACCCTTAGACGCACAGATGTCCAAGCCTAACACCAAAACCTCGAAAGAAACACTCGAGACCCGATTCCATCCAATGAAAATCAACCCAAAATGGTTTAAACCCAAAACCTAGCTTTTCAAAAATTGAAACGGGTTTTTCATACATTTTTAATCGTTGAAAACGCATACAATTACACGTAGCACCTTAATAAGACATGAGAGTCTAGGATCCTATCTCGGTGAGTTAAAAGCTTGACGTCTCGATCCACATGCAAAATTGAGCTTTGCCGGAATGAAATTCTGTCCGAATGAACGCGTAACCCCCGATGCCAATAACAGAGATTCACTATCTGATCGTCAAAATTCAAGCCCCGGACCCCCGAGAAGTTAGAGAGAAGGCAGAGCCAAAAAGAGAAAACTTAGTTAAGAAGTTTTGAAAATATCGTTTCAAAATATCTAACGTCAGATATTTATTGGCTCTCTAAAAAATATTTTTTTTGAAATATGTATCACAGCGCGCAACAGCCCCGGGAACCAACCCCACATGCATATCTAAATCGAATCATGCATAAAAATGCATATAAAACATGCTATCACGTAAACAATAAACATGCGACGAAAAATACCGAAAAAAGAAAATGGGTCAAGGTCTCACAACTCTAGCCCCCTTAAAGGAATTTCGTCCCTGAAATTTAGCATAAGGTTAAAAGAAACAACCTCGTCGATCACCATCGACACCAGCACGAGAGGTGGTTAGCCAAACCATTCCTAGGATAGTCAAATAAGGTTGTGCACTATAGATAATAGCTAACTATCTCAAAGACACGGGATTTACATCTCATCCCAACCTCACAAACTCACCAACCGACGTCTCAGCACCCACACTTAACCCGCGGAGCCCATCACCAACTCCCTAATAAGATGAAAAGAACATGATGCTTCTATAAAGACTCAGAAGGTATCTCTGATCATATAACCGCATCCTCAGGCATAATCGATGCCCTAGAAGAACTAGGATCTGCGAGAGCATGCACTCAGCCCTGTGTCATCCTGGCCTGCCCTCCATAACTTGGGACTACTGGCTGTCGTATAGACTGAACTGATGCACTGCGGTCTGTCACCTGAGAAGTTTGTACTATTGGCTGCTGATAACCTCGTCGGTCCTGTACTGGTGTGGCACCTGCTGTGCTTGGCGCACTGCCTCCCTAAGGACAGTTCCTAGCAATATGCCTTGTCTGACCACACCCAAAACAAACTGGCGGCTCCCTCCGCTGCACCTGAACTGGCTCCAAACCCTGAAACTGCTTCGCCTGTAGACAATCTACCACACGAAGCCCAGGCTGCCTGCACCGGTAACAGATCAACTCCCTTTCCTCTTGCTTCTCAGATGAGGCCACCGATGGTGCTGGTGCTAAAAACTGCTGTCGTGACCCATATGGGTGAAAACTAGGGCCAGAGGACTTTTGCCTCTTGCTGGAGCGTCCACCTGATTGAGCCTCCGTCCCACCCGGTGGTGCTCTAATCTCCCTGGAACCTCGAATCTCGCTCAAGGTATTCTCAATCCTCGCTGCCGACTCCACCAGCTTCGTGAAAACACGTAGCCCCATGCCTGCCACTCGCTTTCTGATCTCCGGCCTCAAGCCCCGCTTAAACCTCCTCGATCGCAACTCATCAGTGCCTACCAACTCTGGTGTAAACCGGGACAGACTGGTGAATTTGGCCTCATAATGTTCATCGCCCCCTGTGTGAGTGCGTAGAACTCTTCTCTATGTAGATCTCTGGATGAAGCCAAAAAATACTTCTCCAGAAAAACCCCTGTGAAAGCTGTCTACGTGCCCTCCACAATATTCCGGGCGCATCCCCTCTCAATTGGAAAGTGGCAAAAGGAACCCGCAAATCATCCTCCATAATCTATAATGTATCGAGGATTTGGATCACCAGCTCCAACCACTCTGTAGCCACTGTAGGATCAGGATCCCTAGCGAAGGTAGGAGGATCCATACGACTGAACTCCCACATCGCCACTGTTACACTCAACTCGGTCTCTCTCCCTCTCCCCTAGAGGTCTCAACCAGCTGATTAATAGAGCCAACTAGCGCACGTAGCAACTCGACCGCATTAATAGGTCCATGGGGAACATTTGCATCCTCAGCATCAGGGATAAGCACATCCCCTCGGCCTCGACCACGGCCACGTCCTCTCATCGGAGACATCACGCCTATATGAAAGGGAAAACAGAGAATAAGATGAGCATGAATATAAATGCTAACCACATAGCCACATAGGTTCATGCTAAATAACCCCACATACTGAGGAGAACCGACAAGAATGACGCATCCATTTGGATAACATGCTCAGATTCCTTGCTAGAAAACACGTCGGCTAAATGCATTTCTAACTCGGCTTCTAAGCTTGTTAATCCAAATACCCAAAGGCAAGATTAATCATTCCTAAGGCTCAACCCCATGCTCACATATACACAACTTTAACACATATCTCATGCTCATGTTATCAAAACAGCTAAACACATGCAATCAAGCACGCACAATCAACCTCACTAGGTGATGAACCCTCTTCCCACGACTCTTTGGTATTCGAACCCAGAGCTCAGATACCATTTTGTCATGCCCCAAACTCTACGTCATGTGAAACACCCAACAACAAGGATACGTAATACCCAACCCGATGTTATACTCTCAAAATAAAGCATACATGCATTTAAATAAATATCGCCCACAGGCTTACAACACTCGGTTCTAACACCGCTAACATGTAAATATATATGGTTCAAAAAGAAACAAAAGGAAGATTACAAATCTTCCGTCCCTCCCGCACCTCCAGATCAACCTGCGTGACTGGTACCTGGAAAATATTTCAAATCCCACACCGTGAGTCAAAGCTTAGCAAAAACTAGACAAGCATGTGATATAAGCTAAACATGCTAGTAGATGTAAAATGTATGTAACGACTCACCCGAGCCTCAAAACAGGTTTGAAAATAGTTTTATATCACGACTCACAAGTGCTTTAAAAATAGTTTGAAAAAGATTTTGTATACATATGAATATAGTACAATGCTTCACATATAAAGATCGACTCCTACGAGCCTCGACTCTCACGAGCCACATGCAACTGTTCTATAGAAACACGGTAGTACACACCCATCACAAGGATTTTCTCAGACTCTCACCGAAGGACCACAGCCCCAACTACTACACCGTTAACCAGAGTTAACCAATGCAACACATGCAACCCTTCTGACACACGCCACTCACACGACGCAGTACAAGCATCCCGTATAATGTACCACGTACAACAAACACAACACATGCCTTTTCAGGACCACTTTCTCGTCCTTCAGATACTTGCACATAAAATGCATCGTTAGGACCACTTTTTCTTCCATCCGATTTCTACGCACACACACATGTAAGGTTAACTAGAGTTAACGTATATCGAACCCCTTTTTTGTCCCCATTAACTAGAGCTAACATTCACTGAACCACATTTCCGTTCACGGATCACTTTTTCTGTCCACGGACCACTTTTTCGTCCAGAACAAGTCGGATCATTTTTCTATCCACGGGACATCGGACCACGTTTTCGTCCGTCTACATAACTAAACACACACACGTGTTACTAAAACCAGAGTTTTAGATACCGCAAGACCACATATCTGTCCTGCAACATGCATAATAAAAACTAGGGTTTTAAATGCACTAACCACGTAAAACACAATGTTTCACACAACGACACCACATAACCCGACACCACATAACCCGCCACACAACCCGACATCCGTTCACCTGGACGACCCGTCCTCTAACTTGGACGACCAACAACGAAAAACCAACACCTAACCTGGAGGCCAATACCAAACCTCCCACAAAATGGTTTTCACCAAAACCCCACCTTAAAACGAATAATGGACCCACACGTCCCGCACATAACCACCACGCACGCAACCGTGCCCTAACCATTCGCATCTAACCATGCCCGTCACCCCCGAAGATGACATCTAAACAAACACCCGAGGCTACGACACGACCCCCGAAGCTACCACACAACTTACCGAATCCCAAAAAGAATCCAACAGTATTTCAGTCGACTAATCCCCTATATCAATCGACCGAATACCATTGAAAATCAATTGGAAACCAAGGGCCCAACCACAAAACAACAAAACATCAGCCCAAGACATCAGTCGATTGGACCTCAGCCCCTAGTCGACTAAAAACACACTGGAAAAAAAAGAAACCCAAAATAAAACCACTTCAGTCGACTGACTTTCAAGGTCCAGTCGACTGAACCTCAAAAACTATGATCCATTCGACTGATCTCCTTGACCCAGTCGACTGATCTCAGGCGGAACTCGACTTCGAGCTACGGTTTTAACCCTCCAAACTTCGAATTGAAGCCTCCAAACTCCCATCCAACACCCTCGGACACACACACGTCCAAGCCTAAAACCAAAACCTCGAAATAAACACTTGAGACTCAATTCCATCCGACCAAAATCGACCCAAAACGGTTTAAACCCAAAACCTAGCTTTTCAAAACTTAAAACGGGTTTTTCGTACATTTTTAACGATGAAAATGTAAACAATTACACGTAACACCTTTATAAGACATGAGAGTCTAAGATCCTACCTCGGTGAGTTAAAAAGTCGACGTCTCAATCCACGTGCAAAATTGAGCTTTGCTAAAATAAAATTCTGTCCGGATAAACGCGTAGCCCCCGATGCCAATAGCAGAGATCCACTGTCTGATCGTCGAAAACCAAGCCCCGGGCCCCCGAGAAGTTAGAGAGAAGGTAGAGCCAAAAAGAGGAAACTTAGTTAAGAAATTTTGAAAATATCTTTTGAAAATATCTAACGCCAAATATTTATAGGCTCTCCAGAAAATATCTTCTTTTTTTTTTAAATTCACATCACAGCGCCCAACAACTCTGGGAACCAACCCCACATGCATATCTAAACCCGATCATGCATAAAAATGAATATAAAACATTTTATCACGGAAACAGTAAACACGTGTCGAAAAACGCTGAAAAAAGAAAACGGGTCAGGGTCTCACAACAACGAAGAGATCTGTTTTGCTATTTAGAGATATACTAGGTAATATTCTGGAACGTGTGTGTAGTCCCACATTTTCTGTGAAAGTCCTAAGCCCCAACGATTATCGTTACTCACCGATTTACTGAATAAGATTTTCAAGGTGAAACGAAGATATATCTTATTTTACAAAAATGTACATGGGATTCGAGGAGGATAATCGGTTCAACTTATTGGACATAGATTTCAAGAAAATGATGTAGAGCGATGGGTAGTCAAACTAGATATTTGCTCTGAAGTTATGTTGGCCTAACGCTTTTCAATTCAAGCATTCAAGTTTACTCCCCTGATAAGGATTTCAATAGTATGCCAAAGATTCGCGAGATCACTCTTGTAACCGAATGAGGTATCACGATCAAAAGGAAAATGAATGATGATATCAAAAATAGAATTTCATTAATGTCGAGTATTTAGAACAAAATGATTAACGAATAGAATGATCTCGGGTTCTAAACAAATGAAAAGTCAGCTCAAGGATGATAAAATGGATTGGAGGAAAATTAAACATGAACACTGGTTGTCATCTAGGCATGGCTCAGCAAAAAAAAAAAATTGTCAAAGAAAAGAATATTTTATCGGATTGAATTCCCACTAGGGTCATATTTAAGAACTTGAGTTTAGAAGGTTATCAAGAATGATACTCAACCAAATCAAGTGGGATTTAGTACATATTGATAGTTTTCATTTCGCAATGGATATATGATTCCAGGAGAAAGAATACACAAAGAACTTCAACTATACACATCAAACTTCGGCATCAGTTTAGTTAACCCGGGTCGGTTTGAGACGTTTATGTTGAGTCAAGGTAGGGAGGGATACAACCGTCTCATCATGAGTCTATGCCCTAAAATTCATACAACATTCGCAAGGGTAAGGTCGATCTCAACTCCTAGAACAAAGCTCTCTTCATCTGTTTTCCACACAAGAACTCCCTTTTAACTTAGAATCCCACGTCATTCGAAAATGATCAAGATCTATAATTTAGACATAGTGAATTTTAGTTCTCATAATTCATAGGAGGTAACGATAATTAATACAACTTGTTCTACGGGGTTGCTACGGAATAGAACAAATGGTTTTCCCACAATACAAGGCCTGAAGGTTTACTAAACCTAAGCTTTGATAAGAAACTGTGATGCTCCAAATTTCAGGTAACATCTAGAGCGTCAAAAGTGCCAAAGGCACGAAACTAGATGGTAACAAACCATACATTTGAAGGTAAAAGTACTATTGATTTTAATTATAACATCCGAAAAGAGAAAAAAGAGATACAAAACGAACAAAAATTCGACAACAAGGGTGTACAAAACTAAAACGAATACTTGTTTGAAAGAGAACTTGGGCTCACGAGAGCCACGGTTCCACAACTTCATCCTCAACTCATTAGCAACTTCGATCGACTTGTCAAAACTAGGTTACTCTAGGTTCAACTATCTAGAGGAACCATCCTAACCCTGATCAAGAAGCACACGGTCTAAGTCTATCGACCGATATCAAGCCCTCCTTCAACCACAGTAATGACATTGCAATTGAACTAAATATCCAATAGGGTCGTCCAAAGGGCAAGAGCATAGACAAGTTAACATATCGGACCATCGAATCTCAGGTCAAGGTCTAGTGTGTAATCAATGATTTTTTCTAACACCAAATTTATCCAACCATTTTCAGCTTTCATTACTAAGGTACTCCCTCGAAATAATTTTGGCATATAGCCCCGGGGTACTCCCCCAAAAATAATTATTTTGCGTATAACACCAGGGTACTCCCCTAAAACAACGACAGGGTACTCTCCTAAGATAAAGAAAAATATCCACAGGACATTCTCCCGAAAGTAGCATCACTCTAGGGTTCAATTCATCCTATATTATTATTTATGTGATTCCCATGACCCCAATCCCATGAGGATGAACATATAACTCTTGATATGAAAAAATAAACTGTCATTTTAAGCATGAAATTGCATGCATATGATAAGGATCAACATATGCCTGCTTAAATTTTGTATCAAGACGTGATTCATATATCTCATAATTTATGTCAAACATGCTAGGCCCAAAAGTAACACATTATACACAACAATAATATTTAGGATGCCATACTAATTAGGTTATTCACAACAACATTACTTAATGAGTATATACAAGAATCCAATCATCATAGCATGATGCAATACGCCATATTAACGACATTAGGGCTCAATCTAGGGTTATAATAAAGAAAGAACACAGTAGGATCACAGATTCAGCTTATGTAATTAGGGGCTTAGACATAGAAAACTTTCATTAAAATATCTAAAAATTTGTAGGTATCTAATTGACAATGTCCTCTACAACTTTTATGAAGAAAACTTTCTTAATTTTGCCTCAAAAATAGTATTTTTGATGAGCTAAGATTGTGAGACAAAATATGGGCTGTTCTCATAACAGAGAGCAGATTCTGCTACGAACTTTAAAATTCCAAATAGAGCCTTCAATCCTAAATAAACATTTTTATAATTTCTGAAGAGATAAATATAGATGTTAGGAAACTTTGAGACTTGACGTTGCTCAAAACTCTTCTATGGTTTTGGAGAAAACAATTTTTTGCCATAGAGTGTACAGATTTGACACATCTAGGGAGAAATAGCACAACATTTCCCATTGTTTCATGCAAAAATCAAATTTGTACAAGAAATGGCACTACTTCAAAATTCACTATTTAGAATAGTGTTTTTGTTATTTCAGGATAGGAATTTTAAAAATATGAAAAATAAGAAACCAAGTTCTACAAAAATTTGTGCATGTAAGGGACATTTATATTAGACTACAGAAAATTTAGAGATCTTTGGGATGAGTTTAAACCTAAAAATAAAATTGTACAAACTCTGAAATTACAACAAGATTTCATAGGATAGATTCAAAAAAATTCACATGCAAGGCTCTTTGGCCTTTGATCTTTCCATACATGGCCCTATCCCTCATATATATAGTTTATATACAAGTTATAGACCATTTTGGATGATCAAGACTCAAAATGAAAGGAGTTTTAATGAGGAGAAAGAAAAGGGAGTAGATTTGGGTCCACGCTACCATTCCATGGGAGAGGAATGGAGCATGCACCCCTTATGAGTTTTGGAGCCAAAGAATGCATTGAGAGATAAAATACAAATATATGTGAGTGATTTCTACCATGAATAATCTGATGTGGTGAAGAAACAAAAAAGGTTTAATGAAAAACACTTTTTTGTAGACTTTAAAACACCAAGAACAAACATGGATTCCTTACTTCTTCTTTTTCTTCTTCTTCTTCTTTCCTCTCTTTCTCTCACTATATCTCATGGTGCACGAAATTAGAAGAGGATAATGGTTGGGTTTTATTAGGGGTGTAAAAATAGCCCGAGGCTCGACGGGGGCTCGAAGCCCGTTACTGTGCAAGCTTAGCCCGGCTCAGCCCGTACTGCTCATGGGCCGGGCTTGGGCTGCACCCCCTAAGCCCACTGGGCCGGGCAGGCCCGGCCTGAAGCCTGCCCTCCAAAAGCCCGCCTTGAGGCTCGCCAAAAGCCCGTCGTTTGGCCTGGGCCTGGGCAAGTCGTTTGACCTGGCCTTGCCCTCCCCCCCCCCCCCAAACTGTCACAATTTTAGATGGACGGCCCGGATGACATTTTTTTTAAAAATCAATGGTTGAGATCTTTTAACTGTTGGGCCCAGTCCAGACCAGGCCCGCCCAATGGCTAGTTTGTTTTTTTTTTAAATACAATTTTTTTCCCTATAAATAGGGATGCACATTTTGAGCTTTTTTTTATCCAAACATTTTTCTTCTCTCTACTCTCTTCTCTCTATTTTTTCTCTCTAATTACTCGGTGATATTCGGGTTCGGTGATATTCGAGTTCGGTGCAATTGTTGGCGAATCAAAGAGTAAAGATTAAGAATCAAAATCAAGATCAAAAAACAAATTGATCGAGATCAAGATTAAAGATCGGAGTTTCTTAATTCAGTTTGCTTTATTTTTTACAATTTAATTTATTTGTTGCAATTTAATTCAATTTTTTTAAATTCTAATCTCTATTATCTAATTTATTAATTTATTTCTTGCAATATAAATTGTAGTCTTTAAAAAAATTAAACTTTCTACAATTTAATTTATTTGCTGTAATATTTAATTAAGTCTTGAATATATTTTTAAAAAAATTCTAATTAATTTTTTTAAAATTAAATTTTATTTTATTTTCAAAATTTTAAAATTCTAGTCTCTATTTTCTAATTCATTAATTTATTTCTTGCAATTTAAATTCTAGTCTCTAAAAAAATTAAACTTTCTACAATTTAATTTATTTGTTGTAATATTTAATTAAATCTTGAATATATTTTTTAAAATTCTAATTAATTTTTTTTAAAAATTAAATTTTATTTCATTTTTAATTTTTTTAAATTCTAATCTCTATTCTCTAATTTTATAAAAAAAATTTATTAAGATTTAAAAATTTTTTTTATCGATGGATCCAAATATTTTTTACTTCTTCTTTTAAATATTTTTCACCTACTGGTTCTAATCGCACAACCCCTGCTCCTATTCCCAATCCACCCACTGCGTTATCAACATCTGCACATATATCTGCATCTGCATCTGTAGGTTCATCTAGCAAAAAAATTTCAAATGTGTAGAAATTTTTTGAAAAACTTTTTAAAAAAAATAATGATGGCACCGTTACTGTTAAAGCAAAATATAAAATTTATAATAAACTACTTTCGGGTTACACATCTAATGGCACTAACCACTTACGTAGACATGCTGATAGTCACCGTAAAAATTCACCTCTTAATGTCACTTCACAAATGCAAATAGGTAGTGATACAACTGGTAATATTATTAATTTTTCGTGGGAACAAAGCCGCGCACAAAATTCTGTTGTTGATTATATAATAAAACAAGAACAACCATTTTCAATGAGTGAACAACCGAAATTTGAAGAAATGATACAAACCGAATTTGTTCTGCAATTTTAACGTTTTTCTAAAAATACTACAAGAAATAGAATTTTAAGTAGATTTTGTCACAACCCAAACTCAGGTCCGTTAGCTATCCCTTAAACTCAGCATACATAAACCATATCCATAGGTGAAGCCCCAAAATAATAGAACATATTGTACATAACACTCAAAGAATTTAAATTAAACGAATTAAGTTCCAAAATTTACATTTCCAAATATACTATAAATGTTTGAGACAGCCCACATTCAATAGTAAGCTATCATTTTCATTACATCACTTTCCTTATGTTTATATACTACAAAAAGAAACAAAAGACCACAAAGACAACATAGCTCCATTTACTGGCCTCTCCCAAAAGCCTTCATAGCTTTAGTGTCACCCCGTTCTTCGGAACCTGAAATTGTTTGAAATATATATACATGAGCCGAAACTCGTAGGATAAAGATTAACTCATATTTAATGCATGAATTGTGAGGTGTGATGGGTGTAACCAAAATAAATATACATGTTTATCCAAATCATTACTTTTTAACACACACACCCACGCACACAAAATTGCCTCCATTTAACTGTTTGTTTTCCATCCATAAATCATTCATTTATTTTTTTCGATTTTCACAAAATCGTGTCACCTCTAATGAACCGGTGTCGGGTGCAGCTTATAGAAACTCCTCCCAATTAACCGGTGTCTAAGCCTCCTGATCGATTCACTGAGCCTCTAACACGCCTGCAACCAATGCGGGCTATGAAGCTACTGAATATAAAGTCACACCTCTCCTTGTCTCCACGAGACATAAATCAAATTCCCCAACATCTCCAAGCATGTCCCACTCTCGTATAGCCACAGATGCTAACAAACCATGAGATCTCCTACTGAGTGCATCGGTTACGATATTTTCCTTTCTCGGGTGGTACTACAAATCAAAGTCGTAGTCTCCCAATAACTCCATCCATCGTCATTGGCGAAGATTTAAGTCCTTCTGCGAAAACAAGTATTTCAAGCTCTTGTGATCAGAAAAAATCTCGAAGTGCTCACCATGCAGATAATGCCGCCATGTCTTCAAAGCGAAGACCACGACTGCCAACTCCAGATCGTGCGTCAGGTAGTTCTTCTCATGTGTCTTCAACTGTCGTGAGTCGTAGGCTACAACCTTACCTCCCTGCGTCAATACGCAGCCCAAACCACCGTGTGACGCATCACAATACACTGTATAACCCAGACCCCACTTTGAAATAATCAACAGTGGTCAATCTCCTCTTCAGCTCCTGAAAAGATGACTCACAGGACTCGCCCCAAACGAACATAACTCCCTTCCGCGTCAGACGTGTCATAGGTGCTGCCAACCTAGAGAAGTCCTTGACGAACCGCCGATAATAACCTGCTAGACTCAAAAAATTGCGGATCTCAAAGACTTTCTTCGGTCACTACCAATCCATTATGGCATCAGTCTTCGACGAGTCCACTGATACCCCATCCTTTGACACCACGTGTCCAAGGAATCTCACCTTCGACATCCAGAACTCGCACTTCTCGAACTTCGTATACATGCAATGTTCTCTCAAAAGCTGCAAGATAACATGCAGATGTTCTTCGTGCATCTCTCTCGTGGACAAATAGATCAGAATGTCGTCCACAAATACCACCACAAAACTGTCTAGATAAGGGTGGAAGATACGGTTCATCAGACCCATAAATGTTACAGGGGCGTTCGCCAAACTGAATGGCATGACCAGGAACTCATAGTGACTATAACGAGTCTGAAAGGTGGTCTTTGCTAAGTCCTCGTTCCTAATCCTCAGCTGGTGATACCCTGACCTCAAGTCAATCTTTGAAAAGCAGTGCGATTCCTTTAGCTGATCAAACAGGTCATCAATTCTAGGCATAGAATACTTGTTCTTCACGGTTCCCTGATTCAGCTTCCTGTAGTCTATACACAATCTCAAAGACCCATCCTTCTTCTTTGCAAAAAGAGCTGGAGCTCCCCACGGCGATGTACTCGGCCACACAAACCCCTTATCTAGCAACTCCTACAACTGCACCTTGAGCTCTCGCAGCTCAGCCGATGCAAAGCGATATAATGGCATGGAGATGGGAGCTGCTCCTGGAACAAGATCAATAGAGAACTCCACATCTCAGCTCGTCGGTAACTCAAACAGATCATTAGGAAAGACATCTGGGTAATCACAAACCACATGGGGTAGCTCCCCTCGAACCTCGCCCAGCTCATCCAACTTGAGAGCAAAAAAGAGGAAACCCAAGTTCCCTTGAACCTGAGCCGCACCGGGCATAGACACCAACCCCTCATCCCGATCACCCACAAAGTAGAAACAGTCACCCTCTGACGTACAGACTGACACTCTCCAGCGCTCAAAATATATAAAGGCACGGTAGATAGTCAGCCAGTCCATTCCTAGGATGACATCAAATGTGGTCATGTCTAGAATGATAAAATCAAACTCTAAACAACGACCAGTGACTCCTAACTTATAGGATCTACAAACTCTACTCACTACCACACTCCTACTGATTGGGGTCTCTACACTCAACACACTACCCAACGAGTCTACCTTCAACCCCAACGCAGATGCAAAGGCAGAAGATATAAAAGAATGTGATGCTCCCGTGTCGATGAAAACACTGGCCCATGATCTAAAGACTAGAAGAGTACCTCTGATCATTGCTGGAGTTGCTGCAGCATCAAATGCAACTAGTGCTTTGGAAGCACTACGATCAGCAATAACATAAGCTCTGGCCTGCGGTGGCCTGGTCTGCCCACAATAACCCTGAGTCGTCGGCTGCCTCACAGACTGTGCTGAAGTACCTCCCTCTGCAAACCTAGACATCTGGGCCCTAGGTTGCTGAGGTGCCTGTCGTCTCTGCGCAGATGGAGCAGCTGGCGCTCCTGTCGCACTCTGAACATTCCCTTTTCGGGGACAGTACTTACGGATGTGCCCGGACTGACCACACCCATATCATACTGGTGGGTCTCTTGCCTGTGACTGGACAGACGCTGAGCTCTGTACCAGGCCCTTTTGCGGGCACTCAACTGAACGATGTCTCGGCTGTCCGCAATGATAACAAATTAGCCATCTCTGCTCTGGCCTTCCTGTCGAAGCCATTGAAGGTGTAGGTGCGGACGACTACGGCTGATATGACCTGACAAAATGAGAACTCGGACCCGACGGCCTTCGGCGCTTGTTCATGCGCCCCTGAAGCTGTGTACCCCTATCACTCTGCTGACCCTTACTCTCTCTCATTCTGTGGCTCTCTGCCAACGAGTTCTCTACTCGGATGGCAGCTTCCACCAGTGCGATGTACACCTCCAAACCCAGAGGTGCAACCCTATCCTTGATGGCAGGTCAAAGGCCCCTCTCAAATCTCCTCGCACGCAACTCCTCTGTAGATACCATCTCAGCTGCAAACCGTGACAGATTCGCGAACTTGGCCTCATACTGGACCACTGAAAGATTTTCCTAAACAAGGGAGAGGAAATCCTCTTTGTAAGTATCCCTCGAAGATCTCAAAAAGTACTTCTCCAACAAGACTCTCGTGAAAGCAGCCCACGTGTCATCTACTTTGGTCTTGGCAAACTTCCACGATTCTCTAGCATCTTCCCTCAGTTGGAGCACCGCCAACTTTACGCGTAAGGCAGTCTCCTCAATATCCAGCGTATCGAAGATTGTCATGGTCACTTCCAACCACTCAGTAGCAACCTTGGGGTTTGGCTCCCCTAAAAAGGTTGGAGGATCTAACCGCCAGAACTCCCTCATGGCCACAGAAGCCCTTAGCTCCGGAACCCTTATTCCAGACCTGGTAGCCTCAGCCATAGCTCTCAGAGTGGAAAGCATCTTTTGGGCAACAACAGCACCGCCCACATGTTCCTGTGGGGCATGAACGTTCCCTTCTTTCGGAACCTGAGCATAAGAACGACCTCGGCCACGACCTCGTCCCCGCACTCCCAGCGTGGACATAGTTCTATAGTAAGCAATATA
>JAUMHN010404828.1:0-15043 GCA_032360265.1 Heliamphora ciliata
ATTGACCTTCAGATTGGACAGGTCCAATACTAGTGGTTGCCATATAAAACTCTTAGACTGTTAAGTCAAAAGCAAGAACCCACTCTCTGATAGCAATTGTTAGATCTAGGCAACCCAAAAGGGGGGTGAATTGGGTCTTTAAAAAATAAATAGTAACTTAAATTTTTTTTTTAAAAATCTTTTAATATTGTAATAAGGCAAGATAAACAAATATGAAATCAATGCAAGTATTAAAAGATGAGAGATAGAGAGATAGAACCAAACACCAGAGATTTATAGTAGTTCGGCTTTATCCTAACCTACATCCACTACTCAAGATCTCCCTTGAGTATTTTCACTATTCAGAATACTTCACGAGCGTATTCCAAGCATTTACAAGTTTCAAGACTTCACTTGAGTTATCTGAATATTTACAAGCACATTCAACGCCTTATACAGTTTCAAGAAGATCCTATGAAAATAAGTCTCTGTTTTCTTCTAATCTCTCTTGAATTCTTCTTTGATGAGTTTCACTCACTCACTCAAAGGTTAAAGAGTAACTCACCCTTGATTACAATAAATGAGGTGTAATAAATGAAGAACACTCGCTCTCTTTACAGAAATAATTTACAATAAATAAGAGGGTAAAGAGAGATGAAAAACAAGAACTAGAGTTGTAGCAATAAATGTGAGCTTGATGATCCTTGAGAATGATTTTTGGTAATAGAACAATAAATACAAGTCTCCAACCTCTTTAAATGCTGAGAAGTAACTCCTTATATAAGTTCTTGGAGTATCATGACCGTTGGAGGTAGGTGGGGGCAATAAATGCCAAAAATCCAACCGTTAAGATCTATCGTATTTTGAATTTTCGTCTTTAGGGTCGACACAAATAGCTTTGGTGTCGACACAATGTGTCTAGGGCAGGATTCTTCAAGTGGTTGGGTCGACACAAATTTTCTGCGGGGTCGACACAATTTCTGCACTTTACCTTCTAACAATCTGGGATCGACACATTTTGAATCTGGTGTCGACTCGTTTAAAACTTTAGCATCCGGAGGGACCATTTGTGTCGACTCAACTTGTCTCTGGTGTCGTCACTGAAATTCTGCAGGAAGTCTCGATTATTTTGTGTCGACACATTTGTTCTTTGGGTCGACACTAAAATTCTGCAAGCAGGCTCAGGACTTTTGGGTACTCAGGACTTTTGGGTCGACACAACTTGTCTTGGGGTCGTCACCAAAAATCTGCAGGAGGTCTCGGTTGTTTTGTGTCGACACAATTTCTATTTGTGTCGACTCAAACTTTCAAAAATCAAAAGTGAGGATCACTTTTGTGTCGACACAAAATTGATTTGTGTCGACTCAAATGAGTCCTGGGCTTTTCGGCACTTCGGCACTTTTGTGTTGACACAAAACTAGTTTGTGTTGATACTAACGTTTTGGTACCTAAAAATCAACTTGTAAAACAGTTAGGGTGTCAAACCATTTGATCAATGAGTGTTGACGCACTTGATAAGTTTCAAGTATACTTTGCCTTAAAAGTGTTTAACTTAATTTTCAATTAAGATCAACACAAAATATTTTAATTAAAGAATGCTTAAGTGTTTGAACCTTTTTAAGATAAAAGTCATTTCTTTTTCACTAAGGTGTCAACTTTGATTGTTCAAAATGTGTTAACACTTTCATTTTGAAAATATAAAATATTATCCATTTAAAACTATTTATTCTTAGAAAATAAATTATAAAAATCATCAAAATCAAATTAAAAAGTCCTTGGGCTAACACAAGAGCACAAGGGCTCTATTTATAGGCCTCAAAATTAAACTAGCCGTTGGACTAAATAGGGTAATGTTAAACTAGCCGTTTTCAGCAAAAATTTAAATTTTAGCTTGTTCAGTCGAATGGGAAAGGATGTTCGGTCGATGGACCACAAGGGTCAGTCGACTGACCTTTTTAGATCTGAAAATTCATTTTTGGCCAGTTCAATCAGTCGACTGGGGGCAAACCATTAGTTGACTGGACATTCAAAAATTTTAGATTTTTGTCTTTCTAAAATATTTTGATCATTTTTTGTTTTGAAAAAATATTTTTAAGACTTTTAGGAATCATATGAGTTTCAAAAGAAATATCCATGAGTTGAGTGAATGTACATAGATCCTAAAAAACAAAAGTTAAAATTTGTTCTTCAATCCTTCAATATCTCAATTCTTGCATTTGTTCTAAAAACTTGTCACCAAAGAATAAAATTTGAAATTTTTCTCCATGTCTTCTATGAGACCTTGGCCTGTTTTCTTTTTTCGACGTTTTTCTACGTGCGTTTCGTGTTTATGTGATAGCATATTTTTATATACTCTTAATACATGATCGGGGTTAGATATGCATGCGGGACAGGTTCCCGGGGTCGTGGGACGTTGCTGTTCAAATTTTAAAAATTCAAAAAAAAAAAGATATTTTGGAAGCCTATAAATATATGGAGTTAGATATTTTCAAAAGATATTTTCAAAATTTCTCCGCTAAGTTTTCTTCATTTTCTCTCTAACTTCTCAGGGGCCCGGGGCTCGATTTTTATGGATCCAACAGCAGGTCCTTATTATTGGCACGGTGTGCTAGCGTTCATCCGAACAAAATTTTATTCTGGCCAAACTCGATTTTATACGTGATTCGAGACGTTGAATTTTTAACTCACTGAGGTAGGATCCTAGACTCTCATGTCTTATAAAGGTGCTACGTGTAATCGTGTGTATTTTTACCGATTAGATTGTTGTTGATCTGATTTTGTTTCAAGTTGGATTTTTGGATTAAAAATCGTTTTTAGTTGATTTTGGTGGATGAAATCGGGTGTCGGGAGTTTCTTTCGTAGTCTTGGTGTTAGGCCTAGGCGTGTGGATGTCCGAGGGTGTTGGACGGAGGTTTCAAGGTGTCGAATCGAGATTTGGAGAGCTAAACCCGTAGCTTAAAAACTATTTCCGCCTCAACCCAGTCGACTGAACCGTGGGGTTAGTCGATTGGACAGTGCTCCTGGGCGTTGTTGGGCTTTTCCTGTGTGTTTTCAGTCGACTTGGGGTTGGGGTCCAGTCGACTGAGGTGCTGGGTTATGTATTTGTGGTTCGGTGGTTGGGTTTTGGGGTTCGGTTGATCGTGTTGTGGTTTCGGGGCTTGTGTAGTGGCCTCGGGTGTTTATTTAAGTGTCGTCCTTGGGTGACGTGCATGGTTAGATGTGGGTGTTGGTGCACGGTTAGGTGCGTGGTGTTTATTCACTGTCGGGTTTGTATTGGGTGTGTTTAAGGCTAGTGGGTCTTTTGGGAAAAAGAAGTGGGTTTGTGAAAATTGGGATTTTATGGTTTTGGTGTTGGCCTTCGGGCTAGGCTTAGTTTTGTGGTTGGTTGCCTCAGCGTGTGGACAGGTCGTTCGGGTAAACGGATGACGGGTGCGTGGCGGGTGACGTCATGATGTGAACTTATACATGGCTATGTGTATTTATAACTTTAGTTTATTTATGTGCAAATTACGCAAGGAAATTACGTGGTTTATGCATTAAAACTCCTAGTTTTATAGGCATGTATATGTGGGCTCTGAGGAGTAGATGCATGCGGTGCATGTTACATGAGTTGCAAGTACTGTGTGAATCGCGTGTGTAGTATGTGATGTGGTATAATTATGCATTTAAACCCTGGTTTAGTTATGCATAGGTGAAAGCCCTAGAAATGTTAGTTGGGACAGTGGCCCTTCGGTGAAAGCCTGAGAAATGTTAGTTGGGGCAGTGGTCCTTTGGTGAAATTTCGATCCTTCGGTGAAAATTCGAGAAATGTTAGTTGGGGCAGTGGTCCTTCGGTGAAATTCCGATCCTTCGGTGAAAACCCGATAAATGTTAGTTGGGGCAGTGGTCCTTCGGTGAAATCCCGATCCTTCGGTGAAAGCCCGAGAAATGTTAGTTGGGACAGTGGTCTTTCGGCGGAAGCCCGAGAAATGTTAGTTGGGGTAGTGGTCCTTCGGTGAAAGCCCGAAAAATCCTTGTGTTGTGTGTGCATGTGGGTATCTGAAGGACGGGAACGTGGTCCTAACGAAGCAGGGTTGGTGGGTGCTTAGGGCTCTCGAGTTGTGAACCCGTAAACTAAGTCGGTTGCCTCCGTGAATGGCGTTGTTTACGTTGTCGTAACTCCGTATAGAACTTGTCATTACCGAGCAGGCCTTAAGTGGTGACTAGGGTAATGGGCAGGAGTCTATAGTTGTTACCTTTATCTGTATTTTTACTACTTTTCTTTAACTGTAGCATGATATCTGTTATGATGATTTGCATAGTTTCAAGAATGAAAACGTGTTCCTAAAGACATGCGTGTGAATCTGAGGGATAAAAACGAGGTCCTGGAAAGATATGTGTTGGGTGTGTTGCTCATAGTGTGTTGGGTGTAGTGCATGGATTGCACGAGTTAGCTTGTTGGGGCTTGTGAAAGTTGGTTTAGATATATGTTCATATGTTGCATATATATATATATATCTGTTATCCTTGAGGCTCGTGCGAGCCGTGTTTTGAAACTGTTTTAAAGTTTGAAAGAGAATCGAAAACTACACCTTGTTTTCCTAGCATGTTTGGCTTATTCTGCATGCTTGTCTAGTTTCTGCTTAGCTTTGGCTCACGGTGTGGGATTTAAAATGTTTTTCAGGTACCGATCACGCAGGCTGATCCGGGGTTGCTGGAGGGGTGGAAGAGCTGTAGTCTCCCTTTTTGCTAGTTTTGAACATGTATGCTATAACATGTTTTTCGGCGTTGGGGCCGTGTAATGTAAGCCATTTGGCGATTATATACAATGCATGTATGGTTTATTTTGAGAGTGTATTCTCGGGTTGGTTGTTTGTCGGTGTTTTACGTGACCTGGAGTTTGGGGCGTGACAGCTTCCACTTTGTATCTTACATTGTGCTAAGCATATATTTCTTGTAAACAATCTCAATATGCACAATTAGATATTTAGGTTTGTTATCATCAAAATCGGTCATTGAAGCCTTGTTAGGCCAACATCAATATTTTACTCTAAGATCGATCTCAGGTTTGGTTATCATCAATTGCGAGTTAGAGAAGAGGATATTGCAAGGAGTGCTTTTAGAACACGTTATGACCACTACGAGTTTGTAGTCATGCCATTCAGCTTAATCAATGCACCAACAGCCTTTTATGTGCTTAATGAATAAGATTTTCTCTTCTTTTTTGGACTCGTTCTTTGTCGTGTTCATAGATGATATATTGATATACTCGTCATCAGAACTAAACATGAGTAACAGAGGATGCATGGATCGAGAAGGAGGTAAAACTTTCCTATTTATGTATTTTTAGATGCATAGCTTATATACATATTGAGACAGAGAACAGGGGTAAGCTCGACCCCAAGTCTAAAAAATGTGTGTTTGTTGGCTACGGTACAAATATTTATGAGTATAGGTTGTGGGATCAAAAAATAGAAAGACGGTAAGGAGTTTGGACATGATATTCAATGAGACTATTTTGTACAAAAATAGACAAGATCGAAAGGGTGAAACTGTAGATGAATCAGACTATGCTAATTTTGAGGGATCGTCTAACACAATCTTGGAACCCCGAGATGAGAACTCACAATCCCCTCAACAGGCAAAACCACAGACACCCACTCTTAGGAGGTCTACTAGAATCAGTAGACCTATAGTCCGCTACTCTCCTTTATTACATTATTTGTTATTGCCAGACAGCGATGAGGCAAAATATTTTGAAGAAGCATTGTAGGTTAAGGCAAATGGCGAGGGGGCATGCTATGAATGAGGAGATGCGGTCTCTATGATCAAGTCAGACTTTAGACTTTTGTACAATTGCTCAAGGACAAGTCAACATTGTAGAACAAATGGGTTTACACGCTGAAGGAAGAAGCTGATGGGAGCAAGCGGTACAAGGCTAGGCTCGTAGTCAGGGGTTTTTATAGAAGCTAAGGATAAACTACACTAAGATATTTTCACCAGTTGTGGAAATCTCTACCATCCGGATAGTGTTGAGTATTATGGCAATAAATGACTTGCATCTGGATTGGCTAGATGTCAAGACAACATTCCTTCATAGGGATTTAGAGGAAAAAATCTACATACGCCGGCCACAAGGTTACTCACTCAAAAGTAAAGAAGAGATGGTTTACAAATTGAGAAAAAGTTTGTATGCGTTAAAACATGCACCCAGGCAATGGTACAAAAGGTTTGACAGTTTTATAGTATATATCAGGTTTATTAGATGTCATAGAGACCATTGCTGTTACATTAAGCAATTTGAAACTTTGTATTTGATACTTCTTTTGTATGTAGATGACATGCAGATTGTAGGATCCAATATGGATGAAATTTCAAATCTCAAGGCACAGTTGTCCAAGGAATTTGCCATGAAAGATTTGGGGGCAGTCAAACGGATACTTGGCAAGAGAATCAGTAAGGATAGAAAGAGTCAGAAGCTAAAGCTTTCACGATTAGAGTATGTTGAAAAGGTCCTGCAGTGGTTCAACATGAAAAGTGCTAAGTTTGTTAGCACACCTTTGGGAAGTCACTTTTGACTTTCAAATAAACAAGAGCTGCCATAGAGGAAGAAAAGAGTCACATGATGAAGGTACTGTACACATCATTCGTAGGTACTCTGATATACGCTATGACCTGCACGAGGCCAGACATTGCTTATGCAATGGGGGTTGTGTCACGCTCCAAAACACGAGTCATGTGAACCGCCCAAGAAAATTCGTTTTATGATACAAAGATACATCAAAACCACCCAAACTCGAACGAGTTTAGAAAGTAAGTTAAAAGGCACATTAAAACCTTTGAAAACACACTCTCAAAGATTTATTTTAAGTAAAAGAAGCACCTAAAAGAATATAGTCACGGCCCCCAAGAGCCAAGCTTTTAAAACAAAACAACTAAGATTTTCAAAATCTGACTAGGCCACTCGATCGGTCAGAAGACCGCTCAAGTGGTCCTCGCCTATACACTATTTTTCCACCGTTTGTAAGACAATCGAGAGTTCACTTTGACCGCTTGATAGACCGCTTGAGCGGTCCATCAAGCGGTCAGGCTCTAGACCAAATTTTCAAAATCCAACTTTGAAACTTAACACTTAAACATTTTTTAACCTTTTTGAAAACTTTCAAGGTATAACTAAAATAAGATTCAAAACCTTCCTCAAGGCACAAGATTTGATATTAAGCATAAGCCCAACCGAAAATGTTTTGTTACAATATCGAAAACAACCAATTGAAAACCGTTTCATACAACCATGAAACTTAACAACTAACCTATGGTTCCTCTTATCTCATACATGCATTGGTATCATGGCCTTAATGCTTACAAAACATATGTTTCAAGTCTAAAACATATTACACGTAACATGATTCAATATCAAAACCTGTATAAACTACCGAATAATAAAAACTGAGAATTTTGTTTTATGTTACCTCCGGGGCTCTTTAAGATCAAGCTACATAATCATTCTCACCTGAAAGGTTTTCAATCCCACAACGTGAGTTGAAACCCAATAGAAATAGATAGTATGAATTAAAAGCTAGTATGAATTAAAAGCATAACATGCAATCACGGATTATATAAACAACTCAACTGCACAAGCCTCAAAATGGTTTTTCATCATCAAAATCACAAATTTTCATATAACCCAATAAAGTCTAACTGTTTAATAAATATAAACAACACATTATTTTCCAACCAGATTTTCACAACCAACAATGATTCCTATGTACCGACCTTGTCGCATCAGGGTCAAAGGTAACAACTATAGACTCCCACCCATTAAGCTAGTTTCCGGGCGTCCAACGACCCGCTAGGTAATGACAAGTTCTATACATTGCTACGATAACGAATGCTTTCCAATGGGGCAAGCACTTCATTTACGGAGATTAACCCGAAAGAGCAAAGCGCTAATCTTGCGCAAGTTTTTAGACTTTCATCGAGGAGCAATTGAGACCCACGTATACACACATTGTTATGGTACATCTATTGAATCATTAAAAAGACACACAGTACGACTATCGAAATGTTTGTATGTGCACAGCTATGTATAAAACTCTAAAGCACACAACTACATTATCCATATAACTATAGAAATCAACCAACATTTTCGAGATGTTTCCACCATCTCAACCACATCATTTAAACTAAGGCTCAACCCCAAGGGTTAGCTTCAAATATCAACAAAACTTTGTTTTCACAACGCATTCATAATTCCTTCTGATTTTTAAAACTCATCCTTTTGAAAATCGCGTATACATGCATTCACGAACATTGTAATAAACCTTGGGATAGCAAAACATGCTTTTCATCCAACCAAATAAGGTTTAAACACAAAATCGAACACCCATAGCATTTTAAAATGGTAAAAATACGTATAATCACATATAACATACTTTTAATGCAAGAGAGTCTAGAATCCTACTATATAGAGTTAAAAACTCGATGCTTTAACCACCAGTGAAAAACTAAAGTCGTCGAAACAAGATTCCGTTTCGATGAATGCGGAGTTCTTGACAAAAAGAACACTATTCCACCCTCGTAATGCTAAAAATCAAGCCCGAAGCAAGCCAAAGAGTAGAGAGAAGGCTAAGGTTTTAGTTTTTCTATCAAGAGAGAGAATGCAGCTTACATAACAAGCTTTGGCTAAAAAACCAAAGCCACTAGCTGTCACTTATATAATCCACCCAAATATACCACTCGAGCGGTCCTGCCCAGAAAGTCTCAACTTTCTGCCACAACGCCCAAACATGATCGGGATTGAAACCAACATGCATATCTAAGCCAACACATACATAAAACATATAAAAATTTTCTTTTCTATAATGGCTAATACGATATACAACACGTCGAGAATACATATTACAAAATTAAAAAAAATCGGGTCTCACAGGTTGTGAGCAAATTCATGTCTAATTTGGGCAAGAAGCACTGCCAAGCAATAAAGTAGATTTTGAGGTATCTCAGAGGCACCACAGGTTATGCGTTGTGTTACGATGGCTTGGGGATTCAGTTTCAAGGTTATGTAGATTTAGACCTAGTAGGGGACATTTATAGTAGGAAGAGTACCACCGAGTATGCGTTTGCCCTAGGGAGTGTAGCAGTCAGTTGGAGTTTTAGATTGTAGAAAATAGTGATAATCTCTACCATAGAGGCAGAATATGTAGCAGCAATGGAGGCGTGCAAGGAATTGATATGATTGAAAGGTTTCTTGAAGGAGCTCGAAAAAGGACAAGACAAGTCTTAGTTGTTTAGTGACAATTGAAGCGCCATACATCTGGCAAATAAATCGGCGTTTCATTCAAGAACCAAGCACATTGATATTAAGTACCATTTTATTCGGTCTCACTTAGAAGAGGGGCAGTTTGATCTGGAGAAGATTCACACGAATGAGAATCCTGTAGACATGTTTACAAAGGTAGTGACAGTAGATAAGCTAAAGGATCGTTTAGTTTTGGTCGATCTTCAAGCATGGAAGACGGGAGGATGGCTCACACTGGTTTACTTGATTTGTGTTTTGAGGCGGCAAAGTTTTCTAGGTATTAGAATGCTTGGAGTGGATTTACTTCAAATGGGAGATTGTTAGAAGAGAAGAAAATCCAACTAAAGGAATGACCGCTCGAGTGTTCTACAGTGGTTCGCAACAGTCTGCAAGTCTGCAGAAGAAGAAACCGAGAGGTGTTAATGACCGATCGAGCAGTCTTGGGACCACTTAAGTGGTCTGTAGAGGATCGCATCTTTTAATTGTTACCTAGGGTTAGGCAACCATTATATCCTTTTTTCTCCCAAAACACTTGTATTGTATTCTTTCAAGGCTTATAGTGAATATGTGAGCCCATAAACGTATGCACTACTTACTGAACCATGTAAAATCTGTGTGTGCATTGTTTGTGCTTGGTTCTCTTGTTCGTTTCCTATATTTTGTGACTTATGCGTGATTTAAGAGGTTTGTGTGTTGGATTTTATCGTGATTTGGATCAAATCTACAACACTCTTGTTGCTTGCTATTCGAATAATGATATGTGCTTAGTTGAATTTGTTAGACCACTTTCTTTTTCATTTGATGTCAAATGAGAAGTTGGTAAGTCCAATTTGAATCAGGGATTGAAATTCGATTCTACCGGGTAGTGTATGCCCTAATAATAGAAACGAAAGCCTTGCTAGCTAGACGGTAGCATTCCAAGAAGCAACTTCTTATGAGAGGGTTTCCTATTGATGAATCACTCGAAAAGAATTTAAGCACTTTATGAGGAGATTAAAGCACTAGAAGACACTCAAATATTGACAATTATTATTCTTCTTGCTAATAAAGAAGCCATTCGTTGTAAGTGGATTTATAATGTCAAATACAAACCTGATGGTAGTCTTGAAAGGTATATGAAACTCATTTGGTTGCTGAGGTACAACAATAAAGGACCTGACTATCGAAACTTTTACACTAGTAGCAAAATATGTTCTCATTGCTACAGGAATAGCTTATAATTAGCATTTGTATCAATTAGATGTTCATAATACATTTCTTCATAGTGATTTAAATTAGGATGTATATATGCAACTCCCACCGGGTTTCTCTCATGAAGGAAACACGAACCTTATTTACAAGCATCACAAATCTCCATTTAGCCTCTAATAGTCCTCGCACCAATGTTTTTCTAAGCTTTCTTTAGATTTGTTAGTTGCCGATTACTCTCAATTGAAGGCAAGTTAATGTTCACCAATTACACTTGTCGCTCATTCATTGCTATTTTAATCTATGTTGATGACATTATTGTATCAGACAATGATTTTGAAAAGATTAAGGATATTATGGTGTTGCTTCATCGCATATTCTATATTAAGGATCTTAGTATTCTCTAATACTTTCTTAGCATTGAAGTGACCCACTCCAAACAAGGTATATTTTTGTGTCAACGTAAATATGGCCTTGAGATTCTTGAAGAATCTGGTCTTCTTGGATCTTGACCTTCTTCAATTCTTATGGACCAATATCTCAAGTTAAATAAATTTGACGGTGAGCTCCATTATGATCCAACATGTTATCGACTCATAGTTGGCCACCTATTTTATCTTATTATTACTCGTTCAGATTTGGTTTATTTAGTTAAGATGCTTAGTCAATTTCTGGATAAGCCTCATTAACCACATCACGATGCTGCTATTCGTATCCTTCAATATATAAAGCAAACACTAGGTCAAGGCATCCCCCTATCCTCTTTAAGGGATCTACATTTACATGCCTTTTACAATTTAGATCTGGCCAGTTGTTTTGATTCGCACAAATCCAATGTTGGTTATTGCATTTTTTTGGAAAAATAACTTATTTCTTGAAATCCAAGAAATAATCAATGGTTATCGTTCTTCAGTTGAAGCAGAATATTGTGCCACGGCTAATACTTGTTACGAGATCACTTAGTTATCTTATTTGCTTTATGACTTTGTTATTCACCACAATTAGGTTACTACTCTCTACTATGATAGAAAAGCATCTTTGTATATTGTTGTTAATCCATTTATTTACGAACGTACCAAACATGTTGTGTTCGATTATCACCTTGTTCATGAGAAACTTCAAGTTACTTCAGGTCAGGCTTATTCGCACCATTTTTTGCTATCACAACAACACTTGGCCAATGTCTTTATAGAGGCACTTGGGACATTCTAGTTTCACACTTTGATCTTCAAGTTGGGTGTTCGTGATATTCACACGCTAACTTGAACGGGAGAGTATTAGTCATATCTCCTTCCACTAATGTTGGGATATGTCAGATCTCTATAATATGATCCAAACTGTTTATTATGGGATATTCCAATCATGCTAAGATATGATTGGGATATGATATAATATGATATGATTCAAACTGTAATTGTGGGATATGCCAATAATGTTGAGAAATGATTGGGATATGCCAATTATGTTAAGATATGCCAAAATCTCTATGCTATAGTAGTGATATACTAGAATCATTCCATTATTGTACACATTTATTGTAATTCATTCCTTATTTATTTTGTTCTATACATGCTAATAGTGTGTATATATGCATCTACTCATGCAATTAGTAACATATTTTGAATATGTTTTTTTCATTGTTCAAAATTCTTCACCAACATCATAGAACCCATCGAAGTGATCATTTGGCTCTCGATCCGATGCTGTTTAATTCTGAATTTGATGTTGTCAAGCTTCACCAGCACTTGGAGGACTTGGATACTCCCTATCTCTCTGATGTCATATACATACAATTAGATTATAGTAACAACTAAAAATATCAATTTTCATGCGCGTGAGTTCTTGTCTTTCGCTCCTAGATTCTTCATACTAGAAATTTGTTAAGATTTTAGATTTAGATTTTGATTTAGATTTATATACATCCATGCATCTATATGTTAATGTATACTTATTCAATAAGGACACATTATGTTATATACGATGTTTAATGAGAGAAGGAGCATTGAGATATGGCCATTTTTCAAGAAATATGGTTATTTTTCAGCTCTAACCGTGTACATATTCATATAATGTATAGATATTTCACGAGAGCAGGAGCATTGAGATAAATAAGAGAAACTGTGTGTGACAGAGAGAGCATAACTCTAAAATCTCATGTGATAGTCGGGCAATACTAATGTAGCATACATCTGATTAAAAATGAAAGAGAAAAAAGAGAGATTGCCAAAGATTCTATAGCTAAAAAAGAAAATAATTATTTATTTTTCTTTTTATCAAGTGAATGGCGCATGCGGTTCTATTAATATATATATTTGTTTAATTTATTTTTGTATAACTCTTGGCCCTTATTTAATTAAAAAGAGATAAAATAATTCAAAGTCGAGCACTAATAATATCAATAGGGTCTCGTATTATTATGACTATACAAATGAAAAATTAATAATTCATTATTTATTGGACTATTAATTTAAATTCTATAATACAAATTCATAACTCACAATATAAAAGAGACAATTTTTTTTTTTAGTGGACTAGGCATGTCACCTAGTCCAACCCATCCTTCCATACTCTTTCACAACAAACATAGTTCCTTACAACAAACAAAGCCTTAGATTGTACTAAAAATAGCATACTCTTTGATACATTTGAACCATCCAAGACCATCTCCAACAGAGTAGCTAAATCACACTTGTTAGCTAAAATAAAGAGTGAGAACAGATTTTTTCAATTCCAACAGGCTCTCTATAATACCTCGCTTATACAAAATCCAATTTTGCTAGCAAAATTTGGCTAGCGAATCTGGCTCGCTATGTTTCTCTCCCGCCCTCTTTTATTCATCTCCTTCGGTCTGGACACGGAACAATGGTGGAACACGATTTCAGATCGTTGCAGCGAAGACAGAGAAGACGGGACAGAGAAGACGGGAAACAACTGATTTCAGATCGTTGCAGGTCGTCTTCATCTCCTTCACTCGAGAGTCGATTTCAGATCGTTGCACCGAAGACGACGGTGGAAACACCTGCTTTCCAGAGAAGACGCGAAGAAGAACCACCAGACGTCGTCAATTTCAAATCTCCGTTTCCCGTTTCTATAGAAGAACCACCAAACACCTGATTTCCGTTTCCCCCAACGGAACCCCATTTGGGTTTCTTGAATCTATAAAAACATGATTGAGAAATATCTCCCACCTTTTTATTTTATTTTTATTATAAAAATTATAAAAAGAGAAATAGAAATTTAAAATTGAATACATAAAATTTAGAAAAAAATGTAAATATTCTACAATTCTTAAAAAATTAAAAATACGAAAATTCTTAAAAAAAAGTATAGAAAGAAAAAAATACAACTCAAGTATATACATTTCTTTTTTAAAAATTTGTTAATTTAGTTTAAATAAATAGCTAAAATAGAAAGTAGTGTTGGAATGAATACTTTAAAAAGTGGTTAGCTAAAATAAAGAGTATATTTTTTATTATATTTTTGCTAGCTATTTTACAAAACGGTGTTGGAGATGCTCTTAAGCCACGTTCACTGGATGTACTGATCACTGATGTGATGATGGCAAGGTGATGCCACACAGCGAAGATGGCGGTATACACCAACACCAACAGAACTCAAAGAAACATAATAGAAATTGAAAGCACAAATTTCCATTTTCCCATATCTTATCCAGCTGTTGTGATGATGATACTGTGAAGCCATGTGGTAAGCTGGGTGTTTACAACCTAGCAACAGAACTCAAAGAACCATTATGTATTGAAAGCAGAAATTTTAATTTTCTGATTCTTGTATTGATTCCCAAAGACAAATATGGCCTCCAAGAGCCTCTAAAGAGTCCCATATGCAAATGATGTTGAAAGATAAAATTGGCATACAAACCCTATAACATGCCCATATAAATACATCAAAGATAAAGAACAATGGAGCATAAATAACAAGAGAAATGGGTAGCGAGGAAGTACCTGCACCAAAGCTGACTGAAATCAGCTTTCCTTCTTGGTACATAAACTCTTTTATCCTGCTAATTTGAATCTTTTCAAGCACCTCCAACCAAATTTCATCAATTTCGTATCGGACTATACCTGATAATGGCCTGCCACTTATTTTACTCAAATCAGCAGATTGTGTGACTGTCTGATGAGGAACCATTGTAGATGCAGTATGTCTCCTTCTATCTGTAGCATTACCTTTCATCTTAGCATTATGATAAAGATCACTAGAACTTCCAGCTTGAAGGGTTTCTATCCTGGTAACATGCGTTGACAATCCTTCCTCAGTATTAGGCATCTCAGCATGCTCAACATTAACTTTCCTAGGTCTCCCTCTTCTGCTAACATTACATTGGATCAAGGGACTGTGATTAAAACTAGTGTCTGCAGAGGAACTGGGCAACATATACTGCTGGTCAGGAGCAAGTTGCAGCAGTGCAGCTGTTAGCCATGTTAATCTGTCATTTGACATTCTCAGCTGTTTTTCTGCTTCGGATAATGTTTTCAGAGCTTGTCGTAGCTTTTCCATGTGTTCTTTTGTTACTGAAACCAACAATTTCATTCTGTCAGTTGGATAAGAAAGGAAAACATTAAGAAAGTTATATTTTAC
>JAUMHN010404838.1:0-15283 GCA_032360265.1 Heliamphora ciliata
GAAACCAAGGAAAAGAAGAACTCTTCGATCGGAATCGGTGCCCACACACCGTGATCGTCGTAGTGCGTCCGGGACATCGTGAGAAGGTTGCAAGGTTGTCTTCAACGTATTCGGGACTTCTTGAAACATTTTGACAAGTTTCATAAAGGTATAATGTTATTAAGATTAATATTGTTCTTTTTTTTCATAGAAAACGCACACGTCGTTTTTTACGGTCACGGCGTCGGTTCAAATTTTTTATTTTCGCTCCAACAATAAGACCTCCAACTGATGGATCCCCCCACCTTTACCATCATTTTAGCTTAGAGATCCAAAACTATAGCTCCAAAAAAGAAGAAAGCTATACGCATTTGGGGTAGATCTCCGAGGGAAAGACTCAAAAGAGTACATCTGTAATAACCCAAACTCAAAGATACAAATACAAAAGAATAAATATCTCAAAAGAAATGAAATCTCGAATCTAAGTTCGGTAAGAAGAATCGGCCCGATATTTTAACCTTTCAAGCCTGAGACCCAGGAAAGAGGGAGAACCACACAAGTACATATTAAAACCCTAATGCTGAGAATAGGAGTTCAAAGTTATAAGTCCAAATTGTTTAAGACAAGAGTTACGCTCGAAAAAAATCAAGAAAACGAACCAATGTGAAAATACCCAAATTTTCTCCTATAATTAAATAAAGAAAATTATATAATTATATATATACACTCAAGTGGCTAACTTAAGAGAATGTGTCAAAAGTTGGTGAGCAAGTTTCACAAACTCAAGTTAAGTTTAAAGTAACTAAGGTTAGTTAACCTATGGTTAAGGAAATTTCCTAAGAAGTTTTTTATTTGACTTTTGGCTATAAAAAGAGACCTAACCCACCCATTCTCTTCATAAATTTCGTGCATATACATATAGAGAGAGAGAGAGAAGAAGAAAAGAGAAGAAAGAAAATGAAAGAAGAACAAAGAAGAATAAAGGAGGAGGAACCATGGAGCTAAAGCTAAGTCCGAGGCCTTCCATCACCAACAAAGAACTTCTAAACAAGGTAATCAAGGCTTTAACACATCTAGTTTTATACATACCAAATACCTCTTCCATCATTTTCAAACACAAATCAAAGATCAAGAACCAAAAATGAACCGAAAAGGCGTCATGGTGAGATTTTAGGACTGTTTTGGTTTGGCTGTTGTGTTTTGAAATTTTCCTGAGTTTTCTAATGGATACATGGCATGAAAAGGTTCTAGAGTTGTCATATTTGAGTGTACAAAATATTGATGTAAATGAAATGGACCAACCGTTGACACCCATGATGTTAGGAGACTAGATCTAAACATAGCCTGCAATTTGAGCCCTTCAACCTTTCTGTCTTGAACTTTGGAATATCATAACTCAATGTAGAAACATGATATAAGTGTGTTCTATATATCCAGACCTTGGTTTTTGTATTATCTTTTATCCAAAATTGGTTTAAACTCATTTGAGTAAGTAGAACTCGAGATATTGTAATTTTACCAAAGTGTGTTGGTTTCAGACCAGTCAATAATGCAGACCTAAAAACCCTAGTTTAAAATGAGATCCGAGTTTTGGCCGAAACATGAACGTTGTCGATGACATGTGTATCGAGCTACCCACCAAATAGTAGCACAAAATAATGAGTTTTTATAGGTCGAACCCCTTTTGAAACTCTCTATTTTGTTTCAGCCCACAAGGGACACTTCTGTCACATATTTTTGTGTAGCCTAAATTTCCTATTTTTAGTGGCCTATTACAAAAGTGGTCTACATGAACATTGTAGATAACATATTGAAGTATTTTTTGCACACAAATCAGACCTTAAAGCCTTGGGATGATTCCCCAATATCGTTTCAAACCCTCTGTCCAAAATCGACTCTGCTGGGTTTTGGCGGCTGACAGTACCTATTTTTTAAAATGGCCAAATGGTCTAATTTGGTCTATACAACTATCCTTAGCTATAAACATTAAACTTATAGGGGACATGTTGATCTAGAACATACACAAAATTGGGCTCATTTGGACTTGACCTGATACCCCAAAATCGAGACCAACAGAGACACTTTGTTTGACCAATTCTTTGAGCAAGTGCTGAACCATTTTTGTTTCCGTCAAGTTTTTTGCCTAGTTGCCTTAGGTTTTGGCCTTGGTGTAAAACATAAAAATTGTAGGGAATATTTTAATCTAAATTGTCACCAAAAATAATAATCAAACTCCAAGTCTAAACACCTAAAAATTCTACGGTACCTTAGAATTTAGTGTTTGGAAGAGAGTAATAAATGGTTAAGTTAAATCCTTAAACAAGTGAAGGATTGGGCAAGTGCGCAGTACCCCTTAAATTTAAAAGGAAAGTAACCATGGTCCCTAAAATCAAGAAAAACATTCAATGGTCAGAATCGTTTTAGTACTTCACGTTCTAAGACGGGTAAAACTCCTTATTGACGGTTAAGTCATGTTTTCTTGCTAAGCATGAAAGTTTAGTTACCCGAGAAGCAAGCTTAGCTAGTTGAAAAATGCTCGGTTCGTATGCATATAAGATAAGGTGAGAGTGCTTAGCCATTATCTTCAACTTGAGTTTATGTAAATGATGCATGAAAATGCTTTGAAGTGCATGTTTTGAATTATGACCTATTTGACGATCGCTTGAACCTGTTGTTTTCAAAAGCCATGATGTTTTTAATTCAAGTGTGCTATCTATGATATTCTGAGCTAGCACGATGTTACTATGAAAGTATAGTTAATGTTGTGTGGTTGTTCCAAAGTGCCAAGTTACAAAGGTTTTCGGCCCTTTTATATCCCTTTATGAGGGAGGTTAACCAACTACGGTTTTTTCATTTATCCCTATAGGGGAGGTTTCCCGTTGAGCGGGAGTTTTGCCTTAAAGGTGTTGCGGGCTAAGTCCCGGACAGCACATACCACTCGTGCTTGGTGGAGAATGGACCTCATTCCATCACGTTGCTATCCGTGCATTGAGAATTGAGGTTACGGTACCGTCGAAATTCTCGGTTGTGAGGTTGACGACTACTTGGGCACTGTTGGGGTTTAAGTCTAGATTTGAGAAAGTGGTCATGCATTTTAAATTTATGGTGGTTGAGCCAGGAACATATTTCTATTTGCAATACTGAGAAGGTTCTGTATAATCTTTCATATTTTCATGTTCAACCAAATGCATTAGTTTCAGTATTTTCATGAAAAATTTGATGAACTATTTTTAGAAAGAGTTTTCAGTTATCCTTAACAAAGTAACTGTCTTTTCTATTCCTGATAATGGTAAGTGCGCTCTCCTGTAACCTTTATGGTTGCAGATACCAGGAACGGCTAGGAGTTGGTCCACCACAGGCGTTGTCGAGTAGTTTTGGTTCAGTTTTCTTTTGTTTAGTTTTAGTTTTGGCAGAGCTTTATGTATAAGACCCTGGAGGTTTTTGGTGTTTTAGAAATAATGTATGCCCTTGGGATGACGAATCCCTAGTGACTCATGTATACTTCTACTGATATTACGGTGTGTGGTTGCTTAGAAGTTCTTGTTTGGTCTCTTAATATCTTTATCCTTTGTCTTTCTCTTTGGCCGTCGGTCTGTGGCCGGATCACATCCCTTTGTTCAGGTTTGGTGTCTTGCGGGAGCAGGGTGTTACAAGATCAGGCAAATTTAGTATTACCGATGGTAGATTTGGATTTGACCATGGATGATATGATGAGAGCTATCATGATTTGTAGAAAACACTAGAAGGGATTAATATGACAGTAAACAACCATGCCCAGATTTAGGCCTAGTGTCAGGCACAAATCCAAGCCCTTTAGACTCGAGTAGTAGACCCGAATGCAGTGCCGAGGAATGAAGATCTCTTGGAAAGGAATGAGGACCATATCTGCGATAAGAATTCGATACCCGAGGATGTCTAACCTGCTGTGGTGCCCTCTTTAGTAACTTGACTAGTTGTTCCAAAGAGTATGGCCGCACCAACAAGAGAGTCGATCTTGTCTAATAAGAGTGACGAAGTGGAGAAAGTTGTAAGGAAACATGAGGAGTGGAGGATTACATGTTAGATGTAGGAGGACTTTGCTTGTTTCCCGATGCTAAACTCCTACAAAAGTTTAAGATGGCTAACATAAAGAAGTTTGATGGAACAGGAGATCTAATGATTCATTTACAGATGTATGTGGGTTCGTTATCACCTATGGGAATCAGTGTCCAGTTGAAAGCCCAACTCTTCCATCGTTCGCTATTAGGGGCTGCTTGGAAATGGTTTATCATTAGATGCTACGAAGACTAGAGCATGGGAAGATAATTGCTACTAAGTTTGTGAACTAGTACAATGATAATATCCAACTTGACGTCACGACTCGAGAACTTGAAACCACTAGATAAGACTCTAAGGGGTCTTTTGTTGAGTTCTTGACTCGTTGGAGAGCCAAGGTAGAGAAGATGACCAATCCGCCCATGGAGAAGGAGCAAGTAAGGATCGTAATGAATAATCTGCAACCGCAATTCTAAAAATATCTAATCGCACAACCGCTCACAACATTCAAGCATGTTTTCGATGTCGGGATACAAATTGAAGATGCACTGCGATCAAGGGATATTGAGAAAGGGGAATCAAGTCAGAGGATAAGAAAACTGTATGCCAACAACCCTAATCCAGCTAGCAGTTCCAAAAATCTTGTGAACCGAACCTATGATGTTAACCGAATGAACCCGCATCTAAACTAGTCTAGGCAATCCACTAACCTGCCTTGCAAAATAAGTCATGAACCCACAAAAGGACCTTCACCTCGTTAACAGTACCGTTATCCATGTTAGAGTTATATACCAAAAACTATGCATTAGATTTTTGTTATTGTTTTTATTTATTAATAAAAATTATTTTTCTATTTTAATGAGAATCTATATGAGTAATATATGTATTTTATTATTTATTTTATGTTGTGAACGAATGTCTTTTATTCTACACAGTTGTTAATTTGGTGTGTAGAGTTTGGTTTACAAACGAAAGACTAAATTATCAGTTCTTATACAATATAAGTTTATGGTTCATAGTCTTATATGGAATTAGACACACCATTGGTATGGCTGTAGCATAATGTTATATTAGGTCTGTCTTAATTACGAGAAAGATATAGTTTTGACTATAGTTCTAACTCATTTTACTAGTACACTTTGTGTATATTGAATATGACTGCATTGAGATAATTAATTTTATATTGACTATATAAATTAATTTACATCCTATGGTTATTATGAGTACTTATACTCTTAATACACATATATTTAATGTTCGTTATTTGGATTCACTAAATTGTGCGATCTTTTACGGGTTTATAATCACGATTAGTTAGATAATGATATTACTTATATAGTGGATATTAATTATTTACGAAATCCAAGTTCCAAATAGGGATTGATGATACCCACTTAAGAAAATTTATAAGTTTTGATTATGCCAAATCCTACAGGTGAATTTTATAATCTGACATATCAAATAAGTTAAGCAGAAGATCTTAAGAAATTATAAAAGAGGTTGATTAAATATAATTATTAGTAATTTAATTTAATCAACAGGTATCTGTAATCTTAACGTTAGGAGAATAATAAGCATTTAATAACCAAAACTCGAAATTTTAATTTTGAGAATAAGGCTGGGAGTACAATTACGATTCTTTAGTGGTATGAATTGTAATTTATGTTTTTAGAAAGTTATTTCTAGGTTGAAGTGAGTTTTCTAATTACATTAGAAGTCCATGTCTTATTTACTCCTTAGGTCCCTACTGAGCCTATATATATATACCATTATAACCATGGCTGCCAACATGGATATCATTCAGTCTCTTAGGGTTTCAACAGATTGTGATAACTAGATAAAGACAAAGGTTGCTGAATAAGGTTTGAAGCACGAAGGATCAAAGCCCACCCTTTATTCGAGTCTTCGGTATTTAGGAATACAACAGAAGATCTGAGTGAAGAAAAGATTACCGATCATCTGCCGTGTTGGTCTTTGGATTCAAGTTCAAGAAGAGAAACGTGATCAAACCAGAGGGATCATGCAGGTCTAATCCCTATTCAGTTTTGTAGGTGTATGGGTTTTTATTTTGTTGTTCGGGAAAAAATTAGGGTTTTTTCATACCAGGTTCTGTCTAGACGATTTTTTCATCCATTCGGACAGATCGATGTACTACAGTTTTTTTGTTATATGCTGTTCTTATTCAATGCCACATTTGATTCGATTTATATGCACTATCATTGTATCTTGGGATTATAGCCCCTTCAATCCACTCTATCGAACTGCTTGGTTGAGAAGGGTTTCTTAAAAGCTAACCCCACCTCCAAACCTATTACCTCCAAGATACAATTATGTCCAGTACTGTGCCTTCCACCAAAGGCATGGTCACTTGACTAATAACTCTATGAGACTTAGACATAAAGTCTAGGACCTGATAGACAACAAGGTGATTCCTCTTCCTATAGAAGCCTATAAACTGAATGTGACTACAAATCCATTACCGAACCATTCGTCTCAATAGAATGTCAATGTCATTGAGGTAGAGGCTAGGATTTTTTATTCGACTAAATTTATAGTGCCAACAACCAAACCAAAGCTTGCAGTTAAGATATCGACTTTTCTGATGTTTCACTGATAAACGAATTTCTTAATGAACTCCTAAAGGAAGTATTTACAGACATTTCCATCTTCATTATCCATGAAGAAGATGAAGAGGCCAAATATTTTTGGCAATAACAGGAATGTTTTGAGGCTTTAGATGTGCTAGATATGGTAGGATTAGAGATCAAATGGCATAATTCAACTACACCAAGTGACGATTTGGCATGGAATGTTGAAGCCAAAACAAGTTTAAGGTCTGAAGATCTAGAGACAAAAATTTCACTAACAGGAGAATCATATAAAGAGAAAGGGGTTGAAAGCAGTGAAAGTAAACAGTCTGAGAGTGTATCGATCAATAGAGAACAAATCGAAGAACAAATTGAGAAGAAAGAAGAAGAAATTATACCTCAAGTGAACTCTTTGCAGACTATGAACTTTGTGTTTGATCCATCTATCTATATTGTTCTGCTTCGTGAGCCAAAGGTGGTAACTCCTTTGCTTAAAGGACCAACTTCACGTTGTCTTGATGCTGATAAGATCTTATACGTAAAGGAAGATGGTTTGTGGGACCTCAACGATTTAGAAGAAGGATAGATTGATATGGAAGAACTTGATGCTGTGGGGGTTGATATTTAAGTGTGGAATCTGGTAAGGGAAGAAAACCAACATGAAAATGGAGAGGATTAGCCTCTTGGAGATCCCCCTCCACCATTTGCGCACGAGAACCCCTTTAATGGCATCACTCTTCCTTAGCATTTTAAGGAGGAGATTTGTGTTGATGAAAATGAGTCATATTTACTCGCAAGGGAATTGATGTGCATTAAGGAAGACCTCGGGAAAACCAAAGAAGTAGACAATACGTGGACAATTGAGACAGCACAAGAAGAAGAAAATCGAGGGAAAGGGAAAGAGAAAGTAGACAATTTTTTGGCCTTCCGAAAAAAAGAATACCCAGTGGTAGAAATCAAGTAGATGACCAATCAATAGGAAGAACTGTGGGAATTGGAGGAACAGGTAGAACATCTAACAAAAAGTGAAAGGCATTTTATGCTCGTAAAGTTAGAAAAGGGGCGAACAAGTAAAGAGATAGAGAAGCCAAGGAAGCGAGATGAGAGAAGAGATGACAAAGATGAAGACGTAGTACTGAAATCAACTGAAGAAGATGCAAGCAAATGTCAGTGTCTAGGGATTAATAGTAGCATCTCACAGACACCGACAAGCCGTGTAAAAGCTTTGAATAAAGAGAACGTATTGACCGATGTCAATCCTGAGCAGTTGGTTGGGATGATGGTGTCAAAAAAGTAGCCAAGTGTAATTTCCTTTAGTGATAAGGATTTCATGCCCGAAGGACTTTCCCATAATAAGCCACATCACCTAATGATTAAATGTTTGGGGAAATGGGTGCCGATCATCTTGGTAGACAATGGTTCTGCACTTAACATATATCCATTGAGAACAGCCTATTGTCTGGGACTATAGACTGAAGACTTCACACTGAGTGCATAAGGAGTAAGAGCTTATGATAATACCCAAAGGAATGTATTTGGATTGGTAACCTTTGCTATAGCAATCGGGCCGTTAGAGAATGAGATTGAAATCCATGTTCTTGATGTTCTAGCCTCATTTATACTACTTCCAGGGAGGCCTTGGTTGCATGATCTTGCCATGAGGATTATTCCATCTACTTTGAATTAGAAAGACAAGCTTATAAAGGAGAGATACTCTCACCATTCTTTGAGAAATTGACATTACGTCCCTTATTAATGATAGTACTCCGCTTTTAGAGATACAACATGAGGAAGAAGACCTATTTCTTAGTGGGTTTGATTTTGACGAAACCAAAGCCATCCAAGTTCTAATGAATGAAGAGGACAACTATATAAATCTAAAGGCGGTGGCGATAATGAAGGGAATGTCTTTCTTCCTAAGCATGGGACTTGGAAAGAACCTGTAAGGAATAACAGAACTCATCCCTATTTGCCACAATCGATAAGCATTTTGGATCATGTATAAACCATAATTGGAAGAATTGGAAGTGCAAGGAAACAGGAAGAAGGAAGTGACCAAAAGGAAGATTGATAAATATGGGCTGACCTTAAATGGATGCTTCATTAAGGAAGGAGAGGATTTCCTCTATTGTGGATTCCTAGACCCTTTGATCAAGGAAGAGACTAATCAGAAGCTCTTGGGGCTAGAAATCTTCTTCAACCACCAGTTGTTTGACAGTGAAGAAGAGCAAAAAATATGGCAAGTAGGATTAATCGAGAAGGCAAAAGCAGACTGGGCAGACTGTATGGAGCAAAATGATCTAGGTTTTCTTAGATGAAAGCATGATTGAAATGCATATAGGTAGTGAATACGACACTATGATGTTGATGGGCATTGATGTGCCTACGGAATACACAAGACTATCGTGTGTGAGTCCCATGTGTAATGTAAGTAGTAAGTTGGGATCCGAGTCGATAAGTCTATCGTGTGTGAGTCTATAAGCAAGATCCCATGTTCTTTTTTTTTTTTTGCACTTTGAATTTGAGTCCCAAGTTGTAACCCATTTTGATGTTAATTGAAATGAATAAGAATTTTCCTTACTTTGTTGTGCCTCAAATATATTGCATAGATTTCAAAAATTTTAATGAATTTGCAGGGGATATTCCCCAAGAATTAAACTCTTTAATTGAAAGAGAAGAAAAAATGAGAGCTAAACCTGTAATGAAAGAAACTATTTTTGTAAATCTAAATAACAAAAACAGATGGTTCAAATTGTTTCGACACTATCTTCGAATGAACAAGAGCAATTAACCATTTTATTAAAAGAGTTTAAAGATGTTTTTGCATGATCTTACGAAAACATGCCTAGAATCGATCTTGACATTGTGGAACATCAAATCCCCCTATACGTGGACGTCAAACCTATCAAATAGAAACTCAAAAGAATAAGGCCAGATTCGGCTTTTAAGATCAAAGAAGAAGTGACTAAGCAGATCAATGCAGGATTCCTTGCGGTCACTGAGTCTCCAAAGTGGATAGCCATCATAGTGCCAGTACCAAAGAAGGATGGGAGAATTCGTGTTTATGTTAACTTTTGAGACCTAACTAAGGCTAGTCCCAAGGACGACTTCCATTTTCCCCATATAGACGTCCTCGTAGATAGCACCACTAAAAACACGCTCTTATCATTCATGGACGATTTCTTAGGATGTAACCAAATCTTGATGGCACTTGTAGATGGAGAAAAGACTACCTTTACAACCCCCCTGAGGAACATACTGCTATAGGGTTATACCCTTTGGATTGAAAAATATAAGGGTGACATCTCAAAGAGCGACAACCCCTACTATATGTTATGGTACACAAGGTGGTAGAGGTCTACATAAAATAACATGATAGTAAAGTTTAAAACCAGGTAAAGACACCCTTTGGCTTTAAGGAAGTTCTTCAAATGAATTACGAAATATAAGATGCACTTAAACCCACAGAAGTGTACCTTCGGAGTGACTGCTGGAAAGATGCTTGGGTTTGTGATCACGCAACGAGGTTTGAAAGTTGATCCCTAAAAAACAAGGCTTTCCTCGAGATGTCTTCTCCTAGGACTGAGAATGAAGTAAGGAGTTCCCTGGGAAAGATTCAGTTCATCAATCAGTTCATAGCCAAGCTGATGTTAAGCTGCGAACTTCTTTTCCAACTATTAAAGAAGGGAATGTAGTTTTAATGGGACCAACAATGTCAATAAGCCTTTGATACTGTACGACGATACCTACAAAACCTTCCAGTACTATCCCCATCAAGACTCGAAAATCCATGGATCATGTATCAGTTGAGATTCAACAATGGGTTGTATGCTTACACAAGAAGACGAAGTCAGAACTGAGTGAGCCATCTATTATTTAAGCAAGAAGATGACAGATTGCGAACTTCTATATACGCCTTTGGAAAATACCTATTGGGTGTTGGTTTGAGCATCCAAGAAGTTACAACACTACATGATTGCATGTCATGTTATCTTAATTTTGAGGGTGGATCCACTCAAGCACCTGTTTCAAAAATCGGCATTAATAGGAAAACTGGTCCGATGGCTGTTAATGTTGGCAAAGTTAGACTTACAGTATGCAATGAGGAAATAGTAAAAAGAAAGAGTTGTTGCAGAGTTTTGATCGAACATCTGATTGAGGGAGAAGAGAACCCAGAGTTTGAATTCCGGGATGAACCAGTGCTGAAGATAAGAGAAGAATTTGTGGACTTTTTAATTTAAAGGAGCTTTGAACCAATATGGCTATAGGATTGGAATTCTTCTCGTCACCCTTGATGACTCCCATATTCCATTTGCCTATAAGTTAAGTTTTGAGGTTATAAACAATCAGCAAGAGTATAAAGCGTGTTTAGCCAGATTGGAAGCAGCCTTGGAGCTAAGGGTAGGAAAGTTGGAGGTAATCGAAGACTCAGCATTGGTAGTATATTAAGCAAATGGAGAATGGAATGTCAAAGAAGAGAGATTAATGATATTCCACCAAGAACTCGAGAGAATGATCCCATGCTTTAAAAAAATGACTTTCATTTATGTGCTGAGACTACAATACAAGTTTGTCGACACCCTGGCTACTTTAGCTTCGATGATATATATATACCACATGGAATAAGAACGAGATCTTTAGAGATCCAACAACAAAATGAACCCACAGTTAATAGCATCACTGCAATTCAAGAGATCAATAATGGATTACCATGGTATCATAACATCTGGAACTTCATCGAAAAGGAAGAATATCTGAGTCAGGTTAACAAGAAAGATCGAAGAGCCATAATGAGGCTAGCCGCATAGTTTATAATCTATGAAGGAAGATTATATAAGAGGGGATACATAAGGGTAAACAAGATTTATGTCAACACGGTGGAAGGGCAGGAACTAATTAAAGTACGTAGATGAGTCTACGGACTTCACATGAATGGGTTGATGTTAGTCAAGAAAATTCTGTGCCAAGGATACTTTTGGATGACGACGAAAATCAATTGCTACCAGTTCGTATGGAGGTGTTAGAAGTGCTAAGTCCATGCTAATATCATGCACGTGCCATCGTCCCAACTCTATAGCATGATTTTACTATGGTCGTTCTCAGTCGGGGTATTGATGAGATAGGAAAGATTACGCCTAAGGTATCAAACATACATGAGTTTATTCTCGTGGCTATTTACTACTTCACAAAGTGGGTTGAGACTACTTTATACTCTGTTCTAAAAGCTTTTCATGTAGTCAAGTTCATCAAAACTAATCTCATCTATTGATACAGGGTCTCACACGAGATCGTTTCCAATAACAGTTCCCACTTCCAAGGGAAAGTTTTAGACCTCCTAGAAGAGTATCGAATAACAATACCTCCTAGAAGAGTATTGGATAACGATCCATAAGTACTCTCCATATAAATCACAAACCAATGGGGCTGTAAAAGTTGGTAACAAGAATATAAAAAAGATCTTACAGAAAACGATAGAAGCAAGCAGATCGATTGGCCAGAAAAGTTGTCATTTGCATTATGGGGGTATCGAACGTCAATCCGAACTTTAAGTGGAGCCACAATTTTCGATTGGTAGTCTGTTCTCCAATTAAGGCTTCTGTTGTATTTCCGAATGCCAACAAAAACGATTGAAGTGTGGGTTTCATTTTTCGTATTCTTTCCAACCCTTAACTAATTAGACTTCGATTTTCAAAACGTGGAAACCGTAGTCTTGAAGACAGAATTGACTGAATATGGTGGCCAAGGTTTATAACTGTATTTTTATAGGTTATAATAGGAACCTGTGGAGTAAATAAGACGTGAGCTCATAATGTAATTATAAAATCTTACTTCAACCAGAAGTAATTTAATAAAAACATAAATTACAATTTATTTCACTAAAGAATTATAAACGAACTCCCAGTCTTATTCTCAAAATCGAATTATTCAAGCTCCTATTATTAAATGTTTATTTATTCTCTTCCACGTTAAGATTACAGATATTCATTAATTAAATTAAATTACTGATATTTTTATTTAATCAACTTCTTTGAAATTTTTTTAAGACATTCCGCTTAACTTATTCGACATGTCGAATTATAAAATCTACTTACAGGGTTTGGTACTATCAAAACATATAAGCTTTCTCAAGGTGGTATCATCAATCCCGATCACGGGATGTGGATTCCGTCATTAAATAATATTTACCATATAATTAAGGCCGTTATCCAACTCATCGAGATTGTTAACCCGTAAAAGATCGCATCCTCTAATGAATTAAAATAACGAACATTAAATATACGCGTATAATAATTATTTTGGAATTAAGAGTATAAGCACTCATAATAATCATGGTGTGTGAACTAATTTATATAGTCAGTAAAAAATAAATTACTCTAACGCAGTCCTGTTCAATACACACACAATGTACTAGCATAATGAGTTGGAACAATTGTCGAAATAATCACAGTTTTTCTTAATTAAAACAGATCTACAAAATATTATGCTGCAATCCTATTGATGGTGTGTCCAATTTCATCTTAGATTGTGAATTAAAAACTTATATTATAGAAGAATCGATAATTTGGTCTTCTGTGTGTAAGCTAAATTTTACACACCATATTAAATAATATGTAGAATAAAAAACGCGCATGCACAATATTAAATAAATAATAAAACGCATACATTTTCTCATGAAGATTCTTATACAATGGAAAAAGTAATATTATTAATAAATAAAATTAAATACCAAAATCCAAAATATAATTTTCAGTATACAATCCTGACACTAAGTTCGTGAGACGTGTCTTTGGTTCTTTAAGCTTTAGTTTCTAGGCACTCTTGTTTTAAGCCCTAGTGATCTAGACATCCCATTTCAAATCTTAGTCATATGCAAAGCGTTATCTAGGTCCTAAGTTCATGAGATGTGTCTTAGCTTTTTGAAGCCCTAATTTCTAAGCACATTGTTGAGGCCCTAGTGATCTAGGCACTCATTTCAAATTGTAGTTATATGCAAAGCATTGTCTAGGTTCTAAGTCCATGAGACGTGTCTTAGGTTCTTCAAAGTCATAATGTGGGCATCCAATTTGTTTAAAGTCCTAGATTTTAGGTGTCTTTACATCCAGTTTGTTTTAAAATACCCATATTGAATCATAAGTAGCGTGTAGAATTTTTAAAACCCAAGATTATATGAATATCTAAGTGTTCCCATTTGTTTTAAGTAGAATTAAAATCCTAGTCACATGCAAACAAGTTTCTTTCTGATGCCATATGTACATGCATACAAAAGTTCAAACTAGCGGGTAACGTTCGGTTTTGGGCAACATTCAGTTTTGGTTCATGCATGTCATCTTTACAAAGTTGGCTAAAGGTTTTGAAGCCTAAGTATACATTCTATATTCAAACCAACATCACTCTACAAAGTGCTTGAAAGGAAAAGAAGAAGAAATAAGACTTACTCCATGGTTCCAAGAGGAGAGATGGACAATGGCCTCACGTAAGAGAAATTTAGGAGCCACGTCCGCAATTGGGGGCTCACATCTCTTCATGCCGCCCTAGTCACGACGATGAGGCACTAGAGCATATCCAAGAGGGTCAATATAGGAAGGAATGCCCTCGCAAGCATGAGGATCCAAAAATCCTGCCACTTCTGCCTCTATAATAGCCTACTCTGCTACTGCCTAAATCGCTATTTCCCGCGCTATAGATGCCTGCTCTGAAGTCGCCTAACAATGAGGCCCACTTCGCCTCGGCCGCCAGTGCCTTTATATCACCCGCAAAAGTATAGGGTTGTGGGTATGATACCCTACCAACAAAAACGCTAAACCCAGTGCCACCAATAGCGCCCACAAAAGCACTCCTAATAGTAGAAGGGCCACGTCGTGCCCCAAGGTAGTCGTCTCTTCACTTACAAACTGCTATAAATAGAAATTGAAGGAACAATAGAGTAAGCATCCTCTGTGACAAGAAAATAATGCTGAAGTTGTCGCAAAATTCAAAAATGCTGAGGGAAAACCAAAATCCCGATAGCACTAGAGAAAAAATAAGAGTTAGAGAGAGAGAGAGTGTGAAGGTGAGAATGAAACTGTCCTATGTAAACCCGGGGCTTTATAGAGCTTTAGGTTCTTGTGGTTGCAAGGTTCATTTGCTGAAACCGTAACAAATTTTAATCACCACGTGACAACCGCAAGAAACGTTTGGGACAATTCGCACAGCCGCAACCTATGCCAAACGTCACATCACGACCTTACCCTCTACAACATGAGACTATAAACTTCAAGGACCCAATGTGACCAAACACTCCGACGAAAAATGATTCTGTTAGTACAAGTTCTATGGTAGAACCACGAAAATGAGAAATCAACTTGAGGACGGGAAGACGCGATGTAGAGAAATCACTCACAACTTTCACAAAGAAGGGTACGTTACGAAATTTCAGAGGCAAAATTTATTTGAAAGGGGGTAGATTGTAATGATTCGGTTTTGGGTCACGGAGTTATCAAGAAAACAATAGAATTCGTATTATTGGATTCAGGTTCAAGATTTCGTTGAGGCTGAAAATCTAAAGAGCTAACCTAAAAACGAGATTTCGAGCCCAGACTCTTTTTAACAAAAAAAAGACTTTCCCATAACCTTTTAAGCTCAACAATCCACTAGTGTTACTCTAAAATAATTAATCTAAATTCTAATTTCAAAGAATAAGA
>JAUMHN010404849.1:0-15279 GCA_032360265.1 Heliamphora ciliata
TAGAAACACGTAGGATTACATGTAGTACCCTCTAATAGTTATACAGTCTAGGATCCTACCTCGGTGAGTTCAAAACTTGACGTTCTGATCTACGTGCAAAATCGAGCTTCGCCGGAATAAAATTCTAGCTGGATGGATGCGTAGACCACGATGTCGATACTAAGGATCAGCAGTTGGTTTATCAAAAATCAAGCCCCGGGCCCCTGAGAAGTTAAAGAGAAGGCAGAGAAAAAACTGGAGAAAACTTAGAAGTTAAGTTTTCAAAATATATTTTAAAAAATATCTAAGTCCCAATATTTATAGGCCTCCAAAATATCTATTTTTTTGAATTTTTGAAATTCGCACGGCAACTCCCTACAACCCCGGGGACCAACCCCGCATGCTCAGATAAACTTAAACATGCATCAAAATGAGTAAATCACACATCTTGAAAATATATATGCGAAACACATCATATATACATAAGTCTCAAAAAGAGACGGGTCCGGGTCTCCCAACTCTCCCCCTTAAGGAATTTCGCCTCCGAAATTCACAACAAGGTCACGAAGTAAACAGGTCTAGGTATCTAGCACGTATCCCAGACTCGAGCTCCCACGTCGCTTCCTCAATCCCGTGATGATGCCATAGAACCTTGACATAAGCAATTGTTCAGCCTCGTAACGTCTGCTCCTTTGTATCAAGAATCCTCACTGGACGCTCCTCATAACTGGCATCCTCATCAATCCGTAGCTCAGCCCAATCTAGCACGTGTGAAGGATCAGGCTCGTACATTCGAAGCATAGAAATGTGGAACACGTTATACACAGATGCTAACTGAGGTGGTAACGCCAAACAGTAAGCAACCTCTCTAATCCTATCAAAAATCTCAAAAGGTTCAATGAAACGCGGTGATAGCTTCCCGCTACGACCAAATCTCATCAAACCTCTACGTGGTGAGACCTTTAGAAACACATGATCCCCCACTGCAAACTCCAAAGGTCGCCTCCTCTGATCTGCGTAACTCTTCTGGCAGCTCTGCGCTGTCAGTAGATGCTGGCGAATCGCCATAACCTTCTCTGTCGTCCCCCGTACCATGTCGGGTCCCAAGACTGTGGTCTCTCCCACATCTGTCCAACATACGAGCGATCTACAAGATCTACCATACAAAGCCTCATACGGCGCCATCCCAATACTGGACTGATGGATATTGTTGAATGCAAACTCTGCTAAAGATAGATGATCCTCCCACGAACCTCTAAAGTCAAGGACACAAGACCTTAGCATATCCTCCAGAATCTGTATAGTCCTCTCTGATTGGCCATCCATCTGGGAGTGAAAGGCAGTACTGAACATCAAGCTCGTCCCCAAGGCCTCCTGCGAACTCTGCCAAAAGCGCGAAGTGAAGCGCGGGTCTCGGTCTGAAACAATGGGTATTGGCACTCCGTGCAATCTGACTACCTCCCTAACGTACAAGCTACTCAGTCGTTCCACCGAATCCCTCACTCGAATAGGGAGAAAAAGTGCAGACTTCGTCAACTTATCAACCACAACCCACACGGCGTCGTGTCCCCTAGGTGACCGAAGAAGTCCTGACACAAAGTCCATCGTGATGTGCTCCCACTTCCACTCTGATATAGGCAACGACTGTAGCAATCCTGTCGGTCTCTGATGTTTCGCCTTTACCTGCTGATAGGTGAGGCATCGGGAAACAAACGGGATCACATCTCACTTCTTCCCTGTCCAATAGAACTGACGACGTAAGTCATGATACATTTTCGTGCCTCTAGGATGCACGGCAAGACGAGAATGATGACACTCACGTAATAGATCAGCTCGACATGACTCTGGTACAAACAACTTGCCTGCCAACCTCAGACTCTGATCAGAACTCACAATCCATACTGCTGTATCCTTGCCACTAGCAACACGGTCTCGTATCATCCGAGCCTCCTGATCCGTCTGCTGGACCTCTAGTACACGTGCTATCAACGCTGGTCGAGTAACTACTGAAAACAAGGTGGCACCTGTCTCAATCTCCCTGAGGCATAAATCAAACTCCCCAACATCTGTAAGCATATCCCACTCACATATAGCCACAGAAGCTAATGACCCGTGACATCTCCTACTGAGCGTGTCTGCCACAACATTGGCCTTTCCTGGATGAAACTACAAATCAAAATCATAATCCTCCAACAGTTCCATCCATCGTCGTTGGCACAAGTTCAGGTCCTTCTGGGAAAACAAGTATATTAAGCTCTTGTGATCAGAGAAAACCTCGAAATGCTCACCATACAGATAGTGACACCATGTCTTCAAGGCGAAGACCACAACTGCCAACTTCAAATCGTGTGTAGGATAGTTCCTCTCGTGTGTCTTCAACTGCTGGGAACCATAAGCTACAATCTTACCTCCCTGCATCAGAACACATCCAAGACCGTCATGTGATGCGTCACAGTACACAGTATATCCCAAGCCTCGCTCTGAAATGATCAACACTGGCGGACTGGTCAACCTCGTCTTTAGCTCCTGCAAAGCTGACTCACAAGACTCACTCCAAGCAAACACAACTCCCTTTCGCGTTAGGCGTGTCATCGGTGCAACGAGTCTAGCAAAATCCTTCACGAACCGTCGATAGTAGCCGACTAGACCCAGAAAACTACGTATCTCAAAGACACTCTTCGGTCATTCCCAACCGTTCACAACATCTGTCTTTGATGAATCCACAGCTACCCCATCTGTCGACACAAAGTGTCCCAAAAATCTCACCTCAGACATCCAGAACTCGCACTTCTCGAACTTCGCATACAGGTGATGCTCTCTCAAAGTCTGTAGTACGATCCACAGGTGATCCTTGTGTGCCTCCCTAGTGGGTGAATATATCAAAATATCATCGACAAATACTACCACAAAACTGTCCAAGTAATGATGGAAAATCTAGTTCATCAAACCCATGAACGTAGCTGGTTCGTTCGTCAGACCGAACGGCATAACCAGAAACTCATAGTGACCATAGCGAGTCCTGAAAGCGGTTTTTGCTATGTCCTCGTCCCTAATCCTCAACTAGAGATATTCCGACCTCAAGTCAATCTTCGAGAAGCAGCTCGAATCCCTCAGCTGATCAAATAAGTCATCTATCCTCGGCATCGGATACTTATTCTTCACTGTCACTTGATTTAGCTTCCTGTAGTCGATACACAAATGCAAAGATCCATCTTTCTTCTTTGCAAAAAGAGCAGGACCTCCCCACGATGAGGTACTCGGACGTATAAACCCTCTGTCTAGCAACTCCTGCAACTGCACCTTGAGTTCACGTAACTCGGCGGGTGCAAAGCGATAAGATGGTATAGATATGGGAGCAGCTCCGGGGACTAGATCGATGGAGAACTCTACCTTCTGGCTCGGTGGCAACTCATATAAATCATCAGAAAAGACATCAGGATAGTCGCACACCACCGGAGGTAACTCTCCTCGAACTCCAACAACCACATCCAACATAAGGGTTGCAAAAAGAGAACCCAGGTTGTCCTGGTTCCGCATAACACCTGGCATAGGCCTCAAACCCTCATCCCGGTCTCCCACAAAACAAAAGCAATCTTCCGTCGGTGTACAAATCGTCACCCTCCGTCGATCGCAATCGATAAAGGCACGATAGGTGGTAAATTAATCCATCCCTAGGATGACATCAAACGCGGTCATGTCTAGAATAATAAGGTCATACTCTAAACAACGATCGGCAACCTCCAACGTACAGGATCTACAAACAAGACTCAACGTCACATCCCCACTCACTGGGGTCTCTGCACATAATACTATCCAACCAGTCCATTTCCAACCCTAAAGCAGATGCAAAAGCAGATGATATAAATGAATGTGATGCTCCAGTGTCGATAAGAACACTAGCCCATGACCTGAAGACTAGAAGAGTACCTCTGATCACGGAGGTGGTAGCAGCAGCATCAGGCACAACCGGTGCTCTGGATGAACTAGGATCTGCAAGAATGTATGCCCTGGCCGGTCCGCTGTGGCTCTGAACGGCCGACTGTCTACCTGACTGCACTAATGCACCCCCTCTGCGAATCTGGACGTCTGAGCTCTAGGCTGCTGGTACGTCTATCGTCCCTGGCTAGATGGAACAACTGGTGCTCCTGCTGTACTCTGAATGCTCCCTCCCTGAGGACAGTTCCTCCGGATGTGCCCAGTCTGCCCATACTCAAAACATATCGGTGGTCCTCTCTCTGGCGCCTGCGACTGCCACTATGCCTGAACAGGCACTGCCCTCCTGTACTCTGCTGCACGATGCCCTGGTCGTTGGCATCTATGACAAAGCGCCCTTTGATCCGACAGTCCCGTTGAAGCAGAAGAAGCAGAAGACCGTGGAGGATACGACCCCACCAGATGAGAACTCGGACCAGATGTCCGTTGACGCTTGTCCTTGCGTCCCCGGGACTGTGTATGTCCCCATCCTGCTGACTCTTACTGTCTGTGTCCCTGCGTGGCTCAGACAAGGTGTCCTCCACCTTCATGGCCATCTGTACCAAGTCAGTGTAGACCTGCATCTGAAATGCCACCACTCTATCCCTGATAGCGGGCCTTAAACCCCTCTCAAATCGATTTGCCTTGAACTCATCAGTAGGTATGATCTCCTGTGCAAATCGGGATAAGCTGGTAAACTCAGCCTCATACTTAACAACCGACATATTCCCTTGAGTTAGAAACAGGAAGTCCTCTCTGTAGCGACCCCTCAGCGTCGCTGGAAAGTATTTCTCCAGAAATACCTTCGTGAATGTATCCCAGGTGCTTGCCACTGTGGTCTTAGCAAACTTTCACCACATGTGAGCACTTCCTCTCAGTTGAAAGGTGGCACATATAACCCTCAGATCATCTTTCTCAATATGAAGCAAATCAAGGATCCTGGTAACCAGCTCCAGCCACTCCGTGGCAACGGTGGGATTAGGATCCCCAAAAAAGGTAGAAGGGTCTAGACGGCGAAACTCACGCATTGCAACCATCGCCCACGGCTCAGGTACGCTCTGCCTACCCTTGTGGCCTCGGCCAGTTGCCAGATGGAGCTGACCATCTCACACAACAGATCCCCCTCAGCAACAGGTCCTTGAGGTGCATTAGCATCCCTAACATCTGGGACTGAAACATTCCTTCGGCCAAAACTACGACCACGGCCTCGACCTCGGCCTCGTCCTCCCAGCGTGGACATAACTCTATACGAAACCAACATAATAGGATAAGAATCCATACAACATGTTATTGCTAACGTAAAAGACAGATAAGCATGCTAACACATAGCTACGTAAATCATGTCATCACATCTCACATACCGAGGAGAACCAACAAGAAAGACTCGTTCATCTGGATAACCTACTTAGATTCCTTGCTAGAAATCACGTCCGCGAAATGTGTCTCTAACATGGCTCCCAAGATTGTTAATCCAAACGCCTGGAGGCTAGACTAATCAGTCCTAAGGTCCAACCTCCACACCCACGCATAAACACCATAAGCTATCATGCTATGTTAGGAAAACGCTGTAACACATGCAATCAAGCACACATACATCCTCACAAGGTGATGCACCCTCTTTTCCATTGTTCATAAGTATTCGAACCCAGAGCTCTAATACCAAGTTGTCACGCCCCAAATATCTGGGTCACGCGAAAGCCCACCAAAACACCTATTTAAGAAAATAGATTTCACAGTTGAATATTAAAATATACAACATTTGGATAAAAAGATCCCCACAGTTTAACATTCATAAACTGAAAACACGCATCTCATACATGAATAAACATATCGCCTAAAGGCGTACAAAACCAGCCTCAACAGGCGTCACATGTGTAAGTACATGTCTCAAAAAGGGAAAACTACAGCAAGTCTTCCATCACCTCTGCGACTAGGTCAACTCCTCATGCTCACCTGAAAAAGGTTTTATAGCAAAAATTTCACACCGTGAGCCGAAGCCTAAAAAAAAATATACTATAAATAGTAATACAGGTTATGCAATTATATGGTGGGAGTGAACTCGACCACAAAAGCTCAAAACAGGGTTTTCTCTAAAAAACCATCAGTTTTCCAACCTTAAAACTATGCATATCATCCTACCAGATATCATGCCACAGTTAAGGGAAAGTAGTAATGAAACAGTATTCTCCACTCGGACACACAACCGAGGAGACAAGATAGAATGAGATCCTATATACTGACTCTGTCAACTCAAGACAAAGGCAACAATTATAGACTCCTGCCCATTACCCTAGTCCTGAACCACTTAAGGCCCGCTAGGTAATAACAAGTTCTATACGATGTTACAATAACATACTCACTCAAGGGATAACTTGCTTCTTTACGGATTTCTATGACCGATGGACGAAAATAACCAAACCACGACTCGCTTCTTTACACGACCGATGGACGAAGTTAACTAATACCACGTTTACAGGGATTAACTTGAGGGACCGTAGCGAACCCACTCTATGCACGCTTTTGAACTTTCACCAAGGAGCAATGGAAGCTCAACTCTAAACCACACACCCATTATCACAGTACATCAATGGATAACATTATAAAACCCAACACGCTAACAGATATACAACACATGTATATAAAAGGGATCCCATCCATGAACCATGGAGATCAAACAACATATGTAAAAATATATTTTCACCCAAAACGTTTTAGAAGGTGAGTCTCAGCCTCAAAGGCTAGCTCCAGACCTTCACAAACACGTTTGAAAAGTTTTCCCAAAACGTCGTTTTCAAACATCCCTTTTTTTAAAACCATAGAATCTCACAAAAACCTCAGGTAATCATCCCACAAGGAAAGCTTGAACCAAAACGCACATTTTTTCCAAAATAACCCAGGTTCAGTCGACTGGACTCACCCTCCAGTCGACTGAAAAACACACTAGAAATGAGAACCCAAAACAGAAGCCATTTCAGTCGACTGACCTCTCAGGTCTAGTCGACTGAACCTCCCTCATGATGATCCAGTCGACTGAACTCATGGGTTCAGTCGACTGAACCAGCCCAGATCATGTTTTGAGCTACGATTTTAGTTTCCAAAACTCAAATCAAGCCTCAAAAATATCCGTTTTGATACCTAGAAGCATACCCGAGCTCAAGGCTATCATAAAATCACGAAAGGAACATCCCTCTTTCGATTTCATCCAACCGAATGCCGAAAAATGGTTTTAACCCAAAATCGAATTTGAAACATAAATAATTTTTCATGCGTTTTTAAACTGTAGAAACACGTAGGATTACATGTAGTACCCTCTAACAGTTATACAATCTAGGATCCTACCTCGGTGAGTTCAAAACTCGACGTCTCGATCTACGTGTAAAATCGAGCTTCACTGGAATGAAATTCTGACTGGATGGATGCGTCGACCACAATGCCAATACTAAGGATCAGCAGTTAGTTTACCCCCGAGAAGTTAGAGAAAAGGCAGAGCGTTTGGTGAGATTAAAATATCTCACACAAGAAGAGATATTTTGATGAAAATATCTCACACAAGATATTTATAGTCAAAATATCTCGAAAATATCTTTTTTTTTGAAAATTTTGAAATTCGCATAGCAACTCTCTACAACCTCGAGAACCAACTCCGCATACTCAGATAAACATAAACATGCACCAAAACGAGTAAATCACACATCTTGAAAATATATATGCAAAACACATTATATATACATAAGTTTCAAAAAGAGACGGGTCCAGGTCTCACAGAGGACATCTACCATCCTCCATAAGATCAGACATGTCAATTCCTTTTAATTTTACTATCTAGGCAACTGACCATGCCAAGTAAAATTAAATAGCTGACATAAATTCGGTACAATATATAATAGCAGTGACATAGTTGGAGAGGATACTATTATATACAGCTAAGTGTTAACCATCACCTAATCTCAAATTAATCGCTTCGCAATAAATTCTTCAGTTGGAGAAGTGATCCACACTAACAATTATCCAGAATTATCCCTAAAAGAGATTTGTACTAACGATACCGCAATTAATTTGTCCGTTGGGGAGGAAGGCCTTACTGCCGACACACAGGGTTTAATTGCATCGCCTTTAAACTAGTGATGGAGACCGCTAGATTTATTTGTGAATAAATTTTCTCTCCCACTTAAAATTTTAAAATATTTTTGAGGGTTATATTAATCCGTTTAATTAAAATAAATTTATTAATTTCGAAACTCACACGATCTGAAAGAATCAAATATCTTTTCGTATACATGATTCCAAAGATTTTGGTTTATCAAACAATCTTTTCGTGTTTAAATGCGTAACAAATAAAATTTAATAAATGTACAATTTTTTCTCCAACTTTTCAGCTAAGGTAATGATTAAATGTATTTATTTATTTTATTTTTCGTTTTACATTTTTTGAAAAATAATAATTTATCTCGATTAAACATTTTTCTATTTAATTAATTCAAAATTCGGAATTAATTCTCACATTTTTTCAAGATATCCGATTTAAAAAAATTATCTTAAACGTGATATTTTGTAAAAAAACATCTAAAGTTTTTTTATTTAATTAAAATTAATTAATTAAAAAAAACTTAAATTTATTTTTTATTATAAAATATTTTAATTAAAACTGAGTATTCCAATTAATTAAATTAACAGGATAAATAAAATCAATAAATATCATCCACGCAGTTAATAAAAAATTAAATGCAAGATATAATAAAAATTTTTCGATTTTATGATCTAATCGAAACTCTAAAGAGTTTCAGTCTCATGTTCTTAAAAAGATAAGCTGCAATAATCCTTTTCTAAATAAACTTATTGTGTCCAATCTTTATCAGCAATTTTAAGCCAACCAAAACAGTGCTGTTTGGGACCGATTGGTATTCATTTGAAGTTGCCGAAACAGTGTTGGGAATTGCTTCAGATTTGTGCGCCGCGTTTGGCTGCTGTTTTTAGAAAAAATTGCTTTGCACAAACAAAATTGCTTGGGAACCGGCGCCACTGTTGTGCGCCTGTTGGAAACCGTCGCTTTTCTTGGGAAAACAATGCTGGAATTTGCTGCGCCTGTTTGTGCGCTGTGAAAATCAGCACTGTTTAGCGCCTGATGATTGGGAATTGCTTCTTGCTTGGAATTGCTTCTTGCTTGGAATTGCTTCTTGCGCCCAAACTGTGTTGGAAAAGCGCCGCTTGCTTTTTGGGAATAGCTACAGCGCTTGGGATTGGGAATTGTCGCAGCCACTTTTGCTTTAGGTGCTGTTTGCTTGGGCCTCGTTTGGCTCCGCTTGTTGGAGGCGCTGTTGGCGCCGGCAGCTTGCTTTGCGTGATTTGCTCCACTACTACACTTTTTTCATGATTCGTAATCCATGATATCCAAGATGATGATCCATGATATCCAAGATGATGCACAGAACTTCATACTGTTCTTCTTGATTTCTTTTTTTTTTTAATTTTTAATTTTTATTTTGATTTCATAAAATTGAAAAAAACTAAAAATTGAATATTTATTTTTACATTGATCCTATGCCTCCATAGAATTCACAATCAATTAATCTATTACGGTCAACCCCCGTGGTTAAAAAAAATAATTAAATCATTATCCACGCATTCAATCAAATATGAAAATAAATGATGATCATAAAACTAGAATTTAGAACGCTAGCAAAACAAAATTAGCACAGTTTTAAATTTATCCGCCCCGATAAACCGTAAACAAAAAATAAAATGGCTCTGATACCAATTTGTTGGAGGCGCTACTGCCAAGAACATTATTTTTGCAAACGATTTTCGGTAAAAAATTAACTGGACAGGCAAAAGCCGAAACGAACTTCAGATAAAACTTTTGACGAATAACGATCAAAATAAAATCCATGCAACCAAAGTTAATTCAAAAAAATACCTCTTGTCGATCTAATTTTCAACCACGACTTGATTCCGAGTTGAAACTCCAGTAAGATCTTCTATTGTAATCCCTTACGATTCTCGAACGTAGTGAGAGCTACGATCCTCCGAGAACTCGTACCGACAAAATTCTGATATATTTAAGTCTTGAAAGATAAAAATAATAATATACTAATATTGATATAAAATCATTAAAAACTGGTTCAGCCTATCCGCATATATGTAGGGTTATAACAAGGACCTGTGGAGTAATTATGAGTTAGATTTCTAGTGGAATACAGACACCTACTAGTGGTTTCTGTAATTATGGAAAGACATGCAGCAGTTTCTGTAATTTTTACAAAACACTGAATTACAGTTCACACCACTAAAGAACTATAATTGGACTCTGACCTATAATCTCAATATCTTCTTGCATTGATCTCCTATTATTAAATGCTTACCATTTCTCCCCACGTTAAGATTTTCGATACCCATCAATTAAATTTAATTACTGACAATTTAATTTAATCGGCATCTTGATATTCCTTAAATCATTCTGCTTAACTTATTTGACCATTGGATAATTAAATCCACCTGTAGGGTTTGACTTGGTCAAAACTTATAAGCATCCTTAAGGGGGTATCGTCAATCCCGATCTTCGAAACTTAGATTCTGTCAATAATTAATATTTTTCATATAAATAATACCGCTATCCAACTCACTGGGAATATAGACCCATATAAGTTTGCACTCTCTAATGAATCAAAATAACGAATATTAAATATACGCAAATCAATAATTATTTCAGGATTAAAAAGATAAGCACTATTTATAATAATCTTGGGGTGTGGATTAATTTATATAGTCAGTATAAAATTAATTATCCCAAATGTTCCGTTTAATACACATAAAGTGTACTGACACAGAGAGTCAGAACAATAGACGATTCTATTATCTGTTCCCTAGAACCAAGACAGGCCTACTAAAACTCTGTGCTACAGTCGTACCGATGGTATGTTCATTTTCATCTAAACTGTGAATATAAAACTTATATTCTACTAGAACCTAAAATCTGATATTCTGTGTGTAAGTCGTACTCTACACACTAGAATAAATACTATATAAAATATTAGACATCCATGCATATCAAAAAAATGATATACATACATTGGTCATAAAGATTCTCATAAAATGAAAAACTAATTTTATAAAATTAAATACTAAAAATATGATTTTCAGTATACCAACCCTAACAACCGTTACTATGGGTTTAACAAAACATACGGCTGTGACATTATATGCTCACGACTGTCATGTTCTAGAATCTCATAAAACTTTTGATGTGTTCAGTGTACTTGTGAATATCGAAACAGAATGTAAATAAATATAAATATATGAAATAGAGGGCTATGAATTGCTACTAGTAATGAAAACTTGAAAGAAACAAGTGCTTACATTGAAATGAATGATAAATAAGCAATAAAATAATGGAAACCTTATCCACGACACCCTCGGGGGAAGAAGATGAGGGTTTAAGAAGAGTCGTAGGATCCTAAGGTTACCTCGTGCGAATATTCACCTCGAATGGCCCCTCGGTGGTGAGAATATGATACATCTAAGCCAATATATGTGCTCCAAGAACTCCTTTGAGGAAAGAAAGAATACGAACTAGGCTCGAAAAGTATAAGATGAATGGGAGAATATCGAATGGGGAAGCATTTTGGTAGAGTTTGGGCCTCCAAGTGTTTTTTTTTCTGCTTGGAAACGCTGCTTACTTATAAGCAAGGCGAGTAACACAGACCCCTTCTGGGATGCTGCCACCTACTCAAAAAGGGATAATAGTCACAGCCGCTATTGTTTTGGTAGTGAAAAGGACAGACGCGACTTTCAAAAGTCGCAACCTATATAAAAAGAGATGGCCGCGACAAAGAAAGTCATGGCTTAGTTTAGGATTTTCAAAAAGGTTCCAGCTGTGAGAGCAAGGACATGGTCTGTTATAGGGTTTTCAAAAAGGTAGCGGCCGTGAGGATGGAAATGTCACGGCCTGAAGGCATTTTAGAGTTTTTGAGTTTTGAGCCATATTTGTGATTTTGCTTGCTTAGGAGTATCTTTGAGTATGATTCTCATATTTTCGTTATTGGAGCGCATTTGAGATGAGTGCCTAAGATTTCAGCTTGGTCAGATTAGGGTGTCTACAGTTGCCCCTTTTTGACAAAACTTGCAACAACTTGTGGTGCAAGCAAATATCAAATCTCTAGAGACAAACTGATCAAACAAGCCGCGAATCTTAAGCACAAACAAATCATGCTGAAAAGCGTGGTCGAACTTAAATTTCCATCGAGCTTCCTACATACCCCATTGTAAAGGATCAGACAGGTCGTAGTTCGTGAGGCAATGCATATGATGCAAATAGGCTAATCATGATGCATGACAGGTACAATGCAATGTAAATATATACGATGTGAGAGAATTTTAAGGTCACAACATGAACTGAGAAAACATCAATCAGTTTTAGGTCGCGAAAGGACCGATGAGGCTAAAGACAATTTAAGGTCATATGGAGATCGACAAGTCAGTTTAAGGTCAAGAGAAGGAATGATGGGTCAGTTTAAGGTCATGGGGGGACCGAACTCTTAAGGGGCAATTTTAGGTCATGCAAGGACTAGTAAGTTAGTTAAAGGTCATGAGGAGGACCAATCGTTTGAGAGGCAATTTTAGGTCATGCGAGGACCGACAAGTCAGTTTAAGGTCATAAGGGGGACCGAAGTGGTAAAGGGGCATTTTAAGGTCATGCAAGAATCGACAAGTTAGTTTAAGGTCATGAAGAGGACCGAACATTCTAGGGGCAATTTATGGTCGTGTCGGGGACCGACGAGTCAATTTAAGGTCATAACAAGGACTAGAGGTTCTTAGGGGCACGCTTATCAATTTTAGGTCGTGACGAGGACCGAAGAGATGGTGATCAGTTTTAGGTCATGAGGGGACCGATAAATTAGTTTAAGGTCATGAGGAGGACCGAAGAGATAAAAGGGGCATTTTAAGATCATGCAAGGACCGACGAGTCAGTTTAAGATTGTGAGGATGACTGAACTTTTATAGGGGCAAGCTTATCAGTTTTAGGTCGTGACAAGGACCATCTAGATGAACTCATCAATTTTAGGCCATGACGAGGACTGACGAGTCAGTTTAAGGTCATGAGGAGGACCGAAGATGCTAGGAACAGTTTTAAGTCGTGCCGAGGACCAACGAGAATTTGGGGTGTCACGTCCCAAAATCTGGAGTCACGTGAAAATTCACCAAATACCAGTTTTATGAAAAATATAGGTTTTTCATACATTGAAATCTGTCTGTTGAAACCAATGGAATACCCAACAAGGAATCTCTCATAAACAGAAATCATGCAAACTCATACATAAATAAATATATCGCCGAAAGGCGTACAAACTAGCCTTCTGAAACAGGAATTACATGTATAAGTACATGTCCAAAACAGGAAAACTACAGCGAGCTCTCCATCACCACAAGCCTCTAGGTCAACTCCACGTGTTCACCTGAAAATGATTTTACAGCAAAATCCTATACCATGAGCCGAAGCCCAATAGGAAAAGACAATAAAACTGTAAAGCAGGTAATATGCAATCATATGGTGGGAGCTAACTCGACCACAAAAGCCAAAATTATTTTTTTCTAAAAAATCACAAATTTTTCATCAAGCCAACACGGGGCTCAAAAATGGTTTTATCTTGTAAAACCCACATTTTCATCCTTCAAACTATGCATATCATCTTAACAGATATCATGCCACAGTTAAAGGAAAGTTGTAATAAAACAGTAATAAAAAACATGATCTTTGTTCACCCGGATCATACGACCGGAATCAAAATATTATTTTCCCACTCGAAACATACAACCGAGGAAAATAAAACGGTAATAAAAAATAATGTTCCCTCGCGAAATGTACCATCGCAGAAAAAGATGATTCAATCCTATGCACTGACTCTATCACCAGGGGACAGAGGTAACAACTATAGACAACCCATTACCTAATCTTGAACCACTTAAGGCCTAAGGTAATGACAAGTTCTATACGGAGCACCATGACGAACCACTCAATTTACGGGTTACGACCCCGAGGGAGCTGAGCACCCATCCGCCTCAGTTTACGGGGATTAAACCGAAAGACTTGAGTACCTACTCTGCGCACGTTTCTAGACTTACACCGAGGGCAACTCGTGCCACATACACGTCATCCCGGTACATCTAGATAATCAATCCCAAAAATCGAACCGTAGCTCAACTACGAAAACATTTCACAAATATACATTGTACATGTATATACAGATCCATCCATCAGCATGGAGATCAACAAAACCTTTCCAAAAAGTTTTTCAGAAAAACAGTTATACAACACATGTATAACACGAGATCCAATCCATGAACCATGCAGATCAAACAAAATATTTTAAAAATGTTTTTTCCCGTTTCCAACAAAACGTTCAAAACCTGAAACTCAACCTCAAGGGTTCGCTCCAAACCTCCAAAACATAATATGTCGAGATTTTACCAAAAACTGCCATTTTCAAGAACACCCTTTGAAAACCAACATTCACAAGCTATATCATGCAATAAACCAAGAAAAGCGTAAAACATGCTTTTTATCCGAAATAAGGTTTAAACATAACACATGATATATAAGCATTTCAACTGGGAAAAAAACGTACAATTGAATGTAGCGTCACTGGCCAACCACCGCTATCACGTCCCGACACCCGGGTCACGTGAAACACTCACAAACAAACTCCCAAAGAACAAGAGACTTGATCAAAAAGGCTCACACGGATGAAAAACAACATTTCCCAAACTTTCAACCAAAGGCGGGTGAAAAATGGTTTGGAAATCTTGACACACCTTTACTCTTTTGGTCATAACTTCTTCCACAAAAAGAATTTAAAGGTGAGAAAAGTGCCATTGGAAAGAAGACTTCCGGGGCTTCCATTTGAGTACAAGAACGACTTAATTCCGAGTCCAGATAGGGAGATAACATCAAAACAAAATGACCCTACACAGCTAGTCCGCTCGAGCGAACATCGGGCGTTCGAGCGAGCTACTACCCGAGAAGAACCCAGAAAAATCTGTTCTTGGTGTTCTTGGTGTCCTAAGCCTCCAAACCCTCAAACACCCACTAAATTAAAGCCTCCAAACACCTTTCTAACACCCTCGGATACACCTAAACCCGAAACTACCACAGAATCTCGAAAGAAACATTTCAAAATCTGTTTTCATCCAACCAAAAATCAACTCAAACGCCTTTTTAAACCAAAACCCAGTTTAACGAAACATACATCGATTGTCCATGCATTTTTAACCGGTTAAAATACTTATAATTGCACATAGTACCCTTATACAGCAGTAGAATCTGAGATCCTACCT